>JAFNEN010000698.1:0-300884 GCA_019343175.1 Oedothorax gibbosus | reverse complement strand
TCCAGAATCTCCAAGATTCCGCAGGGTTTCTGCCAGCGACGAAAGAAGGCATATCCAAATTGCTCGCCATTTTTTATATTTTCGTTGATTTTCTTCGAAAATAGTAGTTTTATAGGCTGAATATGGTTCGTATCAGCTATTCTGACACCATTTAATAATGTTTGTATATCTATTAATAATGATTATTAAAGATTGAAGACATGAGCATTTATTATTGTAACATGTTGATCAGCAGAAAGTAAACATTGAGAATTATGGTTGAGTTGAGCTGTAACACTGCTGCTTAGAATGACATGGGTTATAATATTAGTTTGGTTAGTTACATCAGTATAGGATACATTACAATGTCTTTCAGATATCGTAGGCGGTTGCATTTACTACCCAACGTCAGAATATTAGAATAATGAGAATAAAACATTTCAAAACTTTGAAAGTTGCATTTATTTTTATACACAACTAAAGTTTCACAAATTCTTTTTGTTTTATTACATTTTATAAGATTTGTTAATGAAAATAACATAAAACAATTGGCTTGATTTTGCAAATTTACTTTTAAAATCAAAATATAAAAAAATCACAAAAATAGAATACATCCTAATGGTAGTTCACAAAATTAGAATAATGCGTAAACAAATAAAATAAATTGCTCTTACAAGTTTTATTTGCAACTAATCAGTATTTGGTTGCATCGCCCCTAGCTTTTATCACATCTCGCAGTCGATCCGGCATACTTTCAACTAATTTTTTACAATGATCTTGGCTGATATCATACCAAGCACGGTTAACGAATTTTGTGAGTTCGTTCTGGTCCTTTGGAGCCAATATTTTCAGTTTTTTCTTCATTAAGCCCCATATATTTTCTATAGGATTTAAATCAGGTGAATTCACGGGCCAAGGAAGTAGTTGTACTTCATTATCTTTCAGCCAAGACAAGGTGGCTTTCGATGTGTGACATGATGCGCTGTCTTGTTGGAAGACAAATTCCCCTTCAAATAGATCTTCAGAGGCAGGGATCATATATTTGTCAAGAACGGACTTGTACACTTCGGAATTAACAGTGCCTTTCAATACACAAAGCTTTCCTAAGCCATTGGCACTGAAACACCCCCAAACCATTATTGATGTGCTGAACTTAACTGTGCGTTTTAAGCACTGTTGCTGAAAAGCCTCTCGAGAAAAACGCCAAACACGGTGACCTTGTGGACCGACAGACACGCAAAATACTGATTCATCACTGAAAAGTACTTTGCCCCAATCTTGGGTGCCCCAAAGCAGCCTTTTTCGGCACCACAACAAACGTGCCCTTTTTTGTCTGGCACTAAGGAATGGCTTTTTCTTTGGTACACGTGATCGAAAGCCGATTTCAAGTATTCGACGTCGTGTAGTGCTGACTGAGGTATCAACTCCTGATTCTCGCCACTTCCTATTTATAAAATTCACTGACCTGAATCGATGTTTTTCAGTAATCCTTTTCAGACATCTCTCTTGCCTCTTGGTTGTTATTCGTTTGGCACCACATTTTTCGCGAGTATATTTAAATTTATTGTTCCTATAGTAGTCCTGAAGAATTTTACTCACAGTTCCTTGAGAGCAATTCACCTTCCTGGCTATTTTCTGTTGAGTCAGCCCCTCATTCCGTAACGTTAAAATTATATTCTTAGTAAGAATAGAGATATCTTTTTTTCGGCCCATTCTAAGCAACAACAACGGAAATTTTGTTTTCAATCATGGAACAGTACTGTCACTACTTCTAATACGTCGCTAGTTATATGAAATTTCAACACCACGTGGACCAATCACGTAAATGGACAAATATTCTAATTTTTTGGAACGCCTTTTATCATTATTCTAATAATATGATCTTTTTAAAATTTGATTTTATAAATTTGTATTTATTTTTATGTTTTGTGTAAACAATATATGGTTGATAGATATCTTTAAAATATATGCTAACTTCAAGGAGGCGTCTACTTTGCATATTCGGTAAGAAATCGTGTCTTTTTGATGAGAAAAACTCAAATATTTGGAATATTCTAATATTCTGACGTTGGGTAGTATTCTTGGAAGTATCTTGACAATAACATATGGGTTCTTTTACTGGACTTCCAAATTAGTTAAAACTTTCAAAATGGATAGAAAGTTAAGAATGGCCCTTTTAAGCCCTTACTTAAATTTATGTTTTCACAATATTTAAAATTTTTGCACTAAAAGCATACTTTTGCACGCTCTAGCAGAAAGTTTAAAAGTGATCTGCGACACACAATTTAGCTCTGGAAATTAATCCAAGACTTTCACATAAACAAGTTTGGACACATTTTTATCGCCTATTACGGTAGACTTGCACAGCAAGAAAGAGTAAGTAAACTGCAAAACACACATATTATAGGTACACTAATTACAAGTCAATTCTTAATTAGTTTCCATGGTCTCAGAACAATGCAAGATATACAGATTATATAGAATATGTGATCTGTTTTAATGAGGCTTTTTACTGAATAATTAGCACTACTAAAATTAAAAACCAACTTGAACTAAGTATAAACTTAATGGCAATTTTAAAAGTTTTTTAAGAATACGCAATTTTAAATTTTTTTAAGAACAGTTTATCAAGGGTGAATAAAAAGCAATGATTTGAAAAAATATATTTTAGAGGAAAAATTTATATATTTTTAAATTTTCACATTCATGCAAAACTTTCGTAGAAAAATGAATTATTTTACATTACTGATATAGGTTACAAATGAAAAGCCTGATTGATAGCCTAAATGCTGCATATTATTCTGAATATAACATATATCATATACCTTATTAATTTATACAAAAATTTGCTTCTAATGTAACTTAATTATTTCACTAAATCACAGATATGTTGTAATGTTAAAAAAAAAATTATGTCCATTTTAGAATATTTAAAAGCATTATCATTGTGTAAAGTTATGCAGTTTTCCACTTGCATAAACCATGTTACTTAGTAACAATTCATAGGGCTGATGAAATACACTTTTTAGTTTTGCCATGTGCAATTAAATTTAATAGAACATCTGATTTTGTTAGTAGGCAGGATTAGGTTCAATTATCGTCCCACTAGATGTGCACAAGGGATATCGGACAGGCATTGTAATTTAGAACCAAAGTGACAAGCGGACACGCAACGCAACATTAAAGGGAGACAATCGTTCGTAGCGTCATATCATATTTAACGTGCACTCCCTTTTGGCTGCACAGACTGTTTATAAGCCGTCAGTTATTTTGCCAATGCTCAGACCCAAGCCTGGGACCTTTCGCATGCACAGCAAACTGCTTACAAACTGGGCTACCCAGCCCTGTTAGTAGGTAGGAGCAGCACTCTCAATCAGCATCTTCTACACTAGACGGTTTTTCGGCATGCAAAAAATTAAGTACGCATATAAATGGAGCATGATACTTATGTGTATGATTATTATAAGAGAAGTTCAAGTAGTGAGGAAGTTCACAATATTGCTTTATAGAAGTTTACTATTTAAAATATAATAATTTGAAGAACAAATACTTGCTGAAAGAAGTTACTAAAATCTTGATATACTGGATAGAAATTATGATAATCAGTTATTGTTAAGAAGAGGGCAATCATCTTCAACTGCTACACCTCTTTGAAACAATTTGATATACATTTAATAGAAACATTTATCATTCAATTCAAAAATAAATTTAGCTAATGTATTTAAAAATCAACCATTTTATTACATGGGTAGCATTATAATAAAACAGTTAAACAAAAGGGAGAACAAGTGCGGTTCTGGCTGATCTATTTTTTTAGTGACAATAAATTTCATTTTGCAGTACACTTTGAAACTTTAATACAGTATGCAACAGATGCTTTGTTGGTAGTATGGGCTTAAACATTAGTCTTCAGAATTAATGCACACACCTTTCAGTTGTCAGGCTCTTCTGTAGTTTACATCATAATATGTCATTAAAGGTTACAAGTAAAACTAAATGTCTCATTACACAAGTCACAGTGGCTTTTCTTTGGTGTGTGTTACAATATATTTTGTAGTGTTGGACTTTTGCCTGAATAAATTTTTGCACAATTAACAGTTATGGAACATTTGTAAAGTGTGCCTCAGAAAATGTCTTTGAAGATTGGACTTTTGAGAGGGTTACATATTACACATTTATGACACATGTGGCTTTTCTTTAGTATGTGTCAAAAGATGTGCTTGAAGATTACCTTTGAGACTAAATGACTTGGGGCACAATTCACAGCAATGTGGCTTTTCTTTACTATGGGTCAGAAGATGGGATCGAAGGTTGGACCATTTACTAAATGACTTCGGACACAATTCACAGCTATGGGGTTTTTCTTTAGTGTGTGTCAAAAGTTGGTCTCGAAGATGGGACTTTAGACTAAATGACTTGGGACACAATTCACAGCAATGTGGCTTTTCTTTAGTATGTGTCAGAAAATGTTTTTGTAGGTTGGACCTTTGACTAAATGACTTGGGGCACAATTCACAGCTATGTGGTTTTTCTTTAGTATGTGTCAGAAGATGGAAGAGTAGACTTGAGACTAAATGACTTGGGGCACAATTCACAGCTATGTGGCTTTTCTTTAGTATGTGTCAGAAGATGTCTTTGAAGGTCGGACCTTTGACTAAATGACTTGGGGCACAATTCACAGCTATGAGGTTTTTCTTTAGTGTGTGTCAAAATGTGGACTTGAAGATGGGACTTTCGACTAAATGACTTGGGGCACAATTCACAGCTATGGGGTTTTTCTTTAGTATATGTCAGAAGATGTCTTTGAAGGTGGGGCTTTCGCCTAAAAGACTTGGGGCACAATTCACAGCTATGTGGCTTTTCTTTAGTATGTGTCAGAAAATGTTTTTGTAGGTTGGACCTTTGACTAAAAGACTTGGGGCACAATTCACAGCTATGGGGTTTTTCTTTAGTGTGTGTCAAAAGGTGGTCTCGAAGAATTGACTTTAGACTAAAAGACTTGGGGCACAATTCACAGCTATGTGGCTTTTCTTTAGTATGTGTCAGAAGATGTTTTTGAAGGCTGGACCTTTGACTAAATGACTTGGGGCACAATTCACAGCTATGGGGTTTTTCTTTAGTGTGTGTCAAAATGTGGACTTGAAGATGGGACTTTCGACTAAATGACTTGGGGCACAATTCACAGCTATGTGGCTTTTCTTTAGAATGCATCATAAGCTTTGATTGATGGTGCGATATTGGATCTAATGATTCCTTATAAAATTCACAGCTCTGTGGTTTTCACAGATTTAATGTACATTAAAATATTTTCGTAGGAATGGACTGCACACTGATTTACTTGTAATACAATTCTATCTGACACATTTAGTGGGCTTTTTTTTAAATTTCGAATGCTGGACTGAAGTAGAATGCAAGTTTTGTTAGTTTTACTTGGATAATTCTATTAGTTTCTACAGTTCAGATGTTGATGCTTCTGTAATGAATATATATTGATTTACATTAGCTGATCAATAACTTAACCCAAAAATAATTTATCAAGTAGAGATTAGGGTGAAAACAGAAAGATTTATGAAAAACATAGAGATAATAGAACCGTGTGCTATCGCACCTGTAGGAGTCGCATAATGGAGAAGGAATAGTGAAATTTGGGCCCGTAAGGCAGCCATGCTGAGGTCCGCTCAAGGAGTTTTGTAGAATAATACAGTACTAAAAGTTTATGGCTAGAGGCATTTTGAATTTTTTTAGACATCAATTACATCCATCTCTCTATTGATTAGACATGTAATTTATAAACTGTGATCACATTTTCCATTTCTCTTCAGTAAAATTTGATTTTTATGTCAAACTCAATTTTTTCTCAAAACACACTTATTGAAGGCTTATAATTAACTAATAGTAGTTTAAATATTAAACATTCATTACAATTTTTAAATATATTTTCTTTAGTATAATTTATGAATGCATTTTTTTTTAAGTTCAATTTTACTGCATTTTTTTCGTTATTCATTCATAAAAAATGATTTTAAGTAATATTTAATAGGCAGAGGGTACGCGCACGGGCACCGTTCACAAGGACTTGCAACAAAATTTTACTTTGTCCCTAGGGAAAAAAGGGACTTTTTTTCTACAAAAAAGGGACTTTTAGGGACCAAAAATTGTAATGATATTTAAGAACAAAGATATATGTATAATTTTTCTTATAATGTCATAGTATATTAAAAAAATTATAATCAACTTTTGATGAGCAATACATTATGTTACTTTTTTTAAGTAGCTAGAACTAACTCCTCAATATATAAAATAGTTGCTAATTAAGTAAAATCAAATATTCTTCATTCTTCACATAAAATAATACTTAAGTAAAACAACACAAGGTTTACTGCATAGAACTAAAAACTATTTTGATCAAAATATAGGGAAAAAACAAACAAACATGGAGGATATTGTACTTTTATTGCTTGATAAAAATCTGAATATAAAGTTTCTAGGGTTCTTTAGAAAAAAAAATTGTTATCAAGTCTCTTTTTTTTGTCAATTTTTCGCTCTAAAGACACCACAGCTTTTCTTTTTTCTTTTCGAGCGCCACTGTTTTTGACAGCACCTTCCAACATGGCCTGAGCAACTTGTGCTGCAACTGAATCATTCTTTTGCAGTGCCTTCTTTAGCTTAGAGTTAGCTTCTTGAATAAGTTCATCTACTGCAGAGGTTTGAATGTCCTCGGACCCTCTGGCAACCTGCAATTGGGACCTTAAGTGCACAATATCTTTCCGATTTGCTGCTAGGATTATCTTTTTTTCTTTTTCTATTTCAGCCAATTCTTCAGCCTCCATTTTTTCCTTTTCTTTTTTTCAGCTGCCTCTTTTTCTTTTAGTAAATAATCACTGTAGCTGTTATAAGCCACTCTGGCCGATTCTACAAGTTCTTTAGATATGGGCACCAAATGGAGCTTGTTCCCCATCAATTTTAAACCATCCACTGTATTTAGAATTGCATTAAGGGAGCGAACAGACATTGAGGATCTATCCTCTGTCAAAATTCTTGCCGATTTTGAAAAACCCCTTTCAACGTCAGCGTTGCCATGGGACAAAGATAGTGAAGCTTTCACGAGCATATAGATGTTTGGATACTTAAGATCACCCTCAACAGTTTTAAATTTCTGAAGTTGGGCCCAGTATTTGTCTGCCTGCTCTTCATTTACGACAGTTTCCAAATTAAACAGTACAACTTCATCCATTAATTTTTCCTGATTAATGGGCACAAAGGGCAAGGAAGAAGCCAAAAGTTTAAAACTCTTCGTATTTTTACTACTCTTGGGGTTTAAGCAATTAAATTTCTTTAAACTTTTGGTCATCTTTGTTAAAACCTACTTTCCTGCCGCTGTATAGTGGTTGCGAATTAGCAAAATAAATTCGTCTTTTTCGGCAGCTGTTAAATGTGCAATCATACTCAACATCTCATCTCCCAAAAGAATGGCACTCGTTTTCAACAAATTTTCGGCATTAAATACTTCTTCCGTTGGGTCCTCTTTAAATGCTTTTACAGCTTCCTTTTTACAAGAGCAGCCCACTAATCCAACCAACAACTTGTTTATATGTTCATACAAGAGGTGGATTAGTGGGTCACTACGCTGGTACAAACCAGTAAATTCTGTGAAAAGAGATGCACTGGTGGTTACAAATTTCAGTTCTGCTTTTATGGTCTTCTCTAGCAACTGAAAGATTCTTTTGTATGCATTGGGTTTTAGCATTTGGGACTGCTTCATTGGCACGAACTTTAAAAAATACTCAATCACTGCATCTCAATGATGCAGTAACCGATGAGCAGCTGGTTCAACCATCGGGAATTTACAATGAAGTTAAGGTTAGGTGAGTTCATTTTGACCAAAATAGTTGCATCCCATCTGGATGGCCAGTCCTTAAAGAAGTGGTAAATACAAATTATTAGCTCAGAGGCATCAGAGCCTAACTGTTCTAAGCCTTTTTGAAATGCATTATGAACCATATGTAAGTTACAATCCTACATTTACTAGGCCTTGGCCTCTAGCTGCCTTGATTTGCTCATTTAAAAGTAAAAACATCTTTTTATTGACTTGTGGCCCATCACTGCCTAGCATCAGCATTTTTGCTAATGCTAGGCCTGCATTATTTAAAGCCGCAAGTAATTTCTCCCTCAAAGTTTCGGCATTGGCATGGCCAATGAAGAACGTCTCCAAATGGCATGTGTTAACAGTTCCTTGAGAATTGAGATTCAGACCAATATCTGACAGCTGTCTGAAGTTCTTTTGCTCCTGCACTGTTTGTCGTTTCATCAAACAACAGAGAATAATAAGATGAACCAACATCAGCGAGAAGTTTCTTCCTGAAATAAATAAGGTCCTAAACAATCACTTATAAGATACATTGCCTTAGTAGGATTTAAAGAAAATCCTTCTGGAATGGAGTAGGGAGTTAGGAGTTGGAAACAGTTTTAAAAACTTGGGCTATGTCCTGGCAAAAATTGGTGGGAATTTGTATCATTTTCATAAGGAGTATCAACTCTGATGTGTAGGCAGAATCCTTTACACTGTAGAGACGTATTCCACTAGTATCACATTCAGCATGATAGCTTGTGGTTGTAAAGTGGAGTTGGTTGGAATCTTTCATTTGAAGACATGCCTTCTTGTGACGGTCTGTCTCGTAATGTTGACTGATGGTACAAAAGCCTTTGGCGCTCGAAATTACGTTCTCACAAAAGCGGCAAAATAGCAAACTATCTCCACGTTTTTCGCCCCAAACAGATATCACAACACCACTGGAATCTTTTCGCCGCAACCATTCACTTTGAAATTTGCATTTTCCCATCCCGATTTATCTGAAAAAATTGTATAAAAAACCTAAGCAAATTATGGACAAAAAAACACTTTTGCTACATGCAATTTTAAATGTTTATTCGAAACAATACAATATATAAAAGTTGGACACAGACTATTTTGCATTATCTAATTCAAATTCGAAATTTATAAACTAATAATGCTTTTACATTTTAACATGTGTAAAATAGCCATGGGTCAATTTTTAAAAAAATTTCAACTTTAAGTTTATTCTGAATTATGTTGACCTTTGCCAGCTTTATGTATAAAATAAGGTAAATTTTAATAATTAATGCACTTGTAAAAAAATGTAGATTTCTTAGTTAATTAATTAAGAATTAACAGAAAAATAAATATGGGAATGAAGCATCTGAAATACATTATAAATATATTCCAAGTAATAAATATGATATTTTCTTAATAAACCATTTATTGGCCTCCAATTATAAAAAACTTGTTTTTTACTTAACGAGATAAGTTATAGTTTCTACTTAAGTCAAGAAGAATCTAGGGCTTTACTTGTTTGAAACTCGAGACAATTGTTTACGACCTCCCACATTTTCAAAACATTTTTTTTTTCAGAGGCACTAGTATGTTTTCTCAGTACTTACCAGATCTTCGAGCGATTTCCTGGATTGGCCAATGGACCAAAAATAGATAAGACACTAAATATATTGCTGGTGTGTCACTAAAGGCTGTAAGTTCAATTCAATACTTATAGCCTTCAAATCTCTTTGGTGTTTGGCAGTTTAGTATTTGACTCTGTGTGGAATCGTTGATTATTTTTTCTCTGTTTGGATCGAGTTTTTTTGTCATTCATAAGTGGCTAAAGGCCGGTTTAAAGGTAAGATATTGATAAAAATTTAATGTCAAAACTTAATAATATACACTACTCAAAACAATTAGGGAAACGCATGGTTTAAACTCTTTCACTCCCAATGATTCCATTTGGAAAAATCAACTTGCGATTTTTTTTCTCACTAAGTTGAGCTCCCAGTTATTTATCGTTAGATGGAAGAACCATGTCTTTTGAAGAATTAAATAATTTTTTTTAATTAAATAAAAATAAGAAAAACATGGTAAAATAAAATTCACTCTCAAAAATTTTAGTGGTTCTAAATTACGACGCCCGTCGCCAATAGCCCTCGTGTAGCTCAAGTGTGATGATAATTCAAAGCAAACAAAACTAAAAAAAATTGACCCTAAATTCTTCACGATTGCATTTGTAGATGTTTAAAAATTGAATTTAACTTTTTTTTAACAAATAAAGTTTTGAAATTTTTTTTATAATTTATTCAAAAGTTATGATTCCAATTTTTTCCCCTTAAATTTTAGTAAAAAAAATAAGATTTTATATGCACTATTTTTATATTTTTATGGACATAGAGTGTTTCGTGAGTAATTGTTTACATTTTTGATCAATTGCGTATATCTGTCAGAATTTAGATTTATTGGTATTGATAAATTTCATTCCTATTTTACGAACATGATAGTATACGAAAAGTTATTTAAAACAAATTGACAACAGTTACAGAATTTAAAAATTTAGATTCTATTGATTTTATTTATGTGGCTTCTGATAAACACTGAGTGTGTAGCATTTCTACATGTCGTAAAGAGAGCGTGGGAGGGGGGGGGGGGCAAGGGGGCCTCGTCAAAATCAACTGCCTACAGGCCCCAACACTGCTTAATCCGGCCCTGTCAACTACTAAGTAAAAGTTATTTGTAATTAAAGCTATTTGCAATAAAAAAATTTTTTAATATAATTTCCATAATAAATAGTTTTTACTATTAATTTATTATTACTAATAATTATTTATGAACATTGTAAGTTTTTATTTAACCTAACAAATTTTTGTATTTTTCAATTAATAATTTAATAATAAAAAATAAGCTCAATACACAAGAAAAAAATTAATTATCGAATATTTTGTTGGAAATTTAACTACTTAGATAATGGAAATGTTTCCGATGATGTAACGCTCTTGTTTTCACTTTTCCACCGTACTACGATTTTATTGGTTGCTTCGGTTATTTCTCTCAAAATGACCGATATAGATGAAAAGAAACTTTTCTTTCTATGCAAGCTTTCTTTGACAAATTTTTCGAATAACCAACAGCACAGCAAGAAGTTAGCATTAAAAAAATTGAAAACAAACCGTTGGAGCTGTTGCCATCCACAACGTGAAACAACCTCATTTAAGTAACCTGATTTTTTGTACAGAAACTAAACGATAAGCTTCTAATATTAAATTTAATTATAAAAAGATATTAGTGCAGAAATAAATGTAACATTTATTTAAGTTGTAAACATTTAAATAATAAAAATATACTAAATGCAAAATAATTGCACAAGAAATAATGTTTAAGAAATTAGTGTATACAATAAAAATTGTAACAAGCATTAAAAAAATATTTGATGTAAGTAAAAAAAAGTTGATCGCAAATATTCGAAGGTGCAAAGTAACTAAAGGCCGTATCACACAAGCGGTTTTTCCCCAAACCCAACCCAACTTTCTCTTCCCCCCCCCCCCAATTTCGGCCCCAAAAAAGTTGTTAAAGGGTCAAAGCAGGTGAAGATTTCTCTTTTCCGACTGTCATAACTAAAACGGTATCTCTACAGTAGGCGACAATTTTTTATAAATCGGACCTTTGGATTGATTTGAGTTTTATCGCATGCGTAGGATTTCTCTTATAATTATTTTTTTTTCCACACTATTGTTTAGTAATGGAAATGATCCATTGATGTATATGTTAAAAAGAATTTTACAAGTCAAACTGAAATCGTCACCAATATGTATCTAAATTCATTGATGATTACATACTATTAAAATCCTTATTCTGTAATAAAACAAATAAACACTGAGAGATATAAGTTGACAATTTTAATTTTCCCATCTAGATTGTTAAATTAACACACTTGGTTTAAGAGATATTTTGAAGGCTAAAAATAGTTGGAATTTTGCTTAAAATTGCAAATATTTTTTTTTTACAAATTTGAAAATTAAAGCTAATATAAAGTTTAGCTTTTATATTTTGAACAAAAGGGGCAATTTTACCTATCTACGTTACATATAGCAAATGATATATAAAATTATTGAGCCCTTACTTTAATTTATGTTTTTACAATATTTAAAATTTTTGCACTTATAGCATCAGTTATTGTTAAGAAGAGGGCAATCATTTTCAACTGCTGCACCCCTTTGAAACAATTTGATATACATTTAATAGAAACATTTATCATTCAATTCAAAAATAAATTTAGCTAATGTATTTAAAAATCAAGCATTTTATTACATGGGTAGCATTATAATAAAACAGTTAAACAAAAGGGAGAACAAGTGCGGTTCTGGCCGATTTATTTTTTTAGTGACAATAAATTTCATTTTGCAGTACACTTTGAAACTTTAATACAGTATGCAACAGATGCTTTGTTGGTAGTATGGGCTTAAACATTAGTCTTCAGAATTAATGCACACACCTTTCAGTTGTCAGGCTCTTCTGAAGTTTACATCATAATATGTCATTAAAGGTTACAAGTAAAACTAAATGTCTCATTACACAAGTCACAGTGGCTTTTCTTTGGTGTGTGTTACAATATATTTTGTAGTGTTGGACTTTTGCCAGAATAAATTTTTGCACAATTAACAGTTATGGAACATTTGTAAAGTGTGCCTCAGAAAATGTCTTTGAAGATTGGACTTTTGAGAGGGTTACGTATTACACATTTATGACACATGTGGCTTTTCTTTAGTATGTGTCAAAAGATGTGCTTGAAGATTACCTTTGAGACTAAATGACTTGGGACACAATTCACAGCAATGTGGCTTTTCTTTAGTATGTGTCAGAAAATGTTTTTGTAGGTTGGACTTGAGACTAAATGACTTGGGGCAAAATTCACAGCAATGTGGCTTTTCTTCAGTATGTGTCAGAAAATGCTTTTGTAGGTTAGACTTGAGACTAAATGACTTGTTGCACAATTCACAGCAATGTGGCTTTCTTCAGTATGTGTCAGAAGATGTCTTTGAAGGTCGGACCTTTGACTAAAAGACTTGGGACACAATTCACAGGTATGTGGTTTTTCTTTAGTATGTGTCAGAAGATGGGATCGAAGGCTGGACCTTTGACTAAAAGACTTGGGACACAATTCACAGGTATGTGGTTTTTCTTTAGTATGTGTCAGAAGATGTCTTTGAAGGTGGGACTTTTGACTAAATGACTTGGGGCACAATTCACAGCTATGTGGCTTTTCTTTAGTATGGGTCAGAAGATGGGATCGAAGGCTGGACCTTTGACTAAATGACTTGGGGCACAATTCACAGCTATGTGGCTTTTCTTTAGTGTGTGTCAAAAGGTGGTCTCGAAGAATTGACTTTAGACTAAAAGACTTGGGGCACAATTCACAGCAATGTGGCTTTTCTTTAGTATGTGTCAGAAAATGTTTTTGTAGGTTAGACTTGAGACTAAATGACTTGTCGCACAATTCACAGCAATGTGGCTTTTCTTCAGTATGTGTCAGAAGATGTCTTTGAAGGTCGGACCTTTGACTAAAAGACTTGGGACACAATTCACAGGTATGTGGTTTTTCTTTAGTATGTGTCAGAAGATGTCTTTGAAGGCCGGACCTTTGACTAAATGACTTGGGGCACAATTCACAGCAATGTGGCTTTTCTTTAGTATGGGTCAGAAGATGTCTTCGAAGGCTGGACCTTTGACTAAATGACTTGGGGCACAATTCACAGCAATGTGGCTTTTCTTTAGTATGTGTCAGAAGATGTCTTTGAAGGTGGGACTTTTGACTAAAAGACTTGGGACACAATTCACAGCTATGTGGCTTTTCTTTAGTATGGGTCAGAAGATGGGATCGAAGGTGGGACTTTTGACTAAATGACTTGGGGCACAATTCACAGCTATGTGGTTTTTGTTTAGAATTCATCATAAGTTTTGATAGATGGTGCGTTATTGGACCTAATGATTCCTTACAAAATTCACAGCTCTGTGGTTTTCGCAGATTTAATGTACATAAAAATATTTTCGTAGGAATGGACTGCACACTCAATTACTTGTAATACAATTCTATCTGACACATTTAGTGTTTTTTAAAAAAATCTTTTCAAATGCTGGACTGAAGTGGAATGGAAGTTTTGTTAGTTTTACTTGGATAATTCTTTTAGTTTCTTCAGTTTAGATGTTGATGCTTCTGTAATGAATATATATTGATTTACATTAGCTGATCAATAACTTAACCCAAAAATAATTTATCAAGGAGAGATTAGGGTGAAAACAGAAAGACTTATGAAAAACAGAGATAATTGAACCGTGTGCTATTGCACACCTGTAGGAGTCGCATAATGAAGAAGGAATAGAGAAATTTGGGCCCGTAAGGCAGCCATGTTGAGGTCGGCTCAAGGAGTTTTGTAGAATAATACAGTACTAAAAGTTTATGGCTAGAGGCATTTTGAATTTTTTTTAGACATCAATTACATCCATCTCTCCATTGATTAGACATGTAATTTAAAAACTGTGATCATATTTTCCATTTCTCTTCAGTAAAATTTGTTTTTATGTCAAACTCAATTTTTCTCAAAACACACTTATTGAAGGCTTATAATTAACTAATAGTAGTTATAATATTAAACATAATTAACATTCTTTTAATTAAAATTATTAAACATTCATTACAATTTTTAAATGTATTTTCTTTAGTATAATTTATGAATGCATTTTTTTAAAAGTTCAATTTTACTGCATTTTTTTCATTATTCATTTAATAGGCAGAGGCTACGCGCACGGGCCCGTTCACACATTACGTGTACAGGTATTAACGTGCATGCTCAAGTCGGGGCTTACTGGAACTGTGCATACATTGCGTTCACGGACATGATATACTCTAAAGCTAAGATTACTCTTTTTTGGGACCCAGGCAATTTTGTTTTCTCTGTAAAAACATCAGTTTCCAACTTGGGCAGTATTGTAGGGCGCATTGAAAGCTTAAACACTTGTTTGGGGCCCCAAGAATTTTGTTTTCTCAAAACACATCAATTTTAGCCATTTGCAATGAAAGTTCAAAAAATCATAAATTTAAATACTTTATGAAAACGTAAAAAATGCAAGTAAACTTTTCCAGGACAAATTTGAAAAGATGATCTTTCAGGGTGAAAAAAATCTTATAAAAAAAAAATTTGTAATTCAGCCGAAAGCGTGATTTAAACCCGAGACCTTTTGAACATGAACCTCACTGAGATACGCTGGTCAAGGAGGAATCAAACTAAAATTGTTAATAAGCCTCCCTCCTGTGCAGTTACTACCCGTATGTACAATGCTTGTACAGTGCCCGTGCACGTAGACACTCCATACTTAATAAGGTAAAGTAGTGTATAGAATCAGCACTCTGCATCACCTCCTTGGAATATGGTAGCACTCTGTATCACATCGATGTGATCGAGTAATCCTTGAGTGTATAAATATGGAAGGAATCGATATTCCAATGCACTTCGTTCCACGGTATATATGGTGTTGGAAATTTAAGCTCAGCTCCCCTATAAAAGAGTTCTTTTAAGAGGGACTGTCAGTCCCATAGAGCTAATGCATTAGTTTTGAAATCACAACTTTTGAAAAAGAATTGCTTTGCCATGTTATCCCATTTTCACCAGGTATGGGAATCATCTTAACATAAATTTAAAACAAAATTGAAAAGAAACTAACATCCGGTTATTTAATTATTAATTGATAAAGTTTTAAAATAGTGTCGCCATCTGCTGTAATTTTTGGCATTTTAAAACTTCAAAAATATATAATTAAATAACCAGATAACATGAACGTTTCAAATTTGTTTCATTTCGATGTTATGTTGATTCCCATACCTGGGGAAAAAGGGCTAACATGGCAAAGCAATACTTCGGCGGAAGTTGTGATTTCAAAATAATGCATTAGCTCTATGGGACTGACAGTCCCTCTTAAGTGTGGCGCTTTCAAATGGAACCTAAGAAATTGATAATAGCGGTCATAAGCACTGCATTCGCAGTGTTAATCATTTTTTATTTTTCGGTGATACATTCACATAAAGAATATGTCAATTTAACGAATACCACCTGCTCTGTGTCTGAAAATTTCAGACACAGAGTGGTCTATATTCGAAAATTTTATTTTAATGAAACCAGAAGTAAACGGAGTTCAGCTGTTTAAAGACGAATTTTTAAGACTGTGCCAACAATGCTGAAATTAAAATTTCCGTCTGCAATGATATGTACGGGACCTTCTTCTAGCGTGAAAACGGAACTAGTGAGAAAACTTGTAAAGAGCAATGTCTATACGAACGCCCGCTCAAAAATGTCTGTTGGTGTTTTTCCGTCTATCAAAAATGGATGGCCTCGGAACCACAAATAAAATTTGTGTGTGGATTACCGCCTGAAGAAGAAACGTTTGATTTGGTGGTGTTAGACGATTTACAATCAAAGTTAAACGAAGAAGTGGAACTAATGTTTAGGGTCACGTCGCATCATAAAAATTTCAGCGTGATACTTATCACTCAAAATCTTTTTCCGAAAGTGAAGGTCATGCGCGACGTCAGTCTGAATACGCACTATCTTGTATTGTTTCGCAACAACCGAGAAGCGTCTCAAATGTCCTGTTTCGCGCGTCAAGCCTTTCCTCAAAAAGGTAAATATTTCATGGACGCATATAAAAAGGCGACACGCGAACCGTATAGTTATTTATTCGTTGACGTTCATCCATTAACGTGCGACGAGCATAGGTTGAGACCCTTTATCTTTCCAGATGAAAATTGTATCAATTGGGTGTTTGTTCCACTAGAAACATGAAGCGGGTCAAGAAACACGTGCACTTACTGCATATTCTTTCGAATGCCTCCCCGCAACAACGAAAAGCAATCCTGAACACAACCAGCGCGGATCAGTTAAAATCCATATGCGAAATTTGTACAAATTTATTACAAGGCAATATTCCGGGGGTAAAAGTACAAAAACTTGCACCCTATAAGAAAGTGATTCGCAAGTTAGCCGATAAAAAAATAGGCCTGCCGTCAAAGAGAAAAATTTTAAAGCAACAAACAGGCGGGTTTTTGTCGATGATTATTCCATCCGTTTTAAAATTATTAACAGGCAATGTCTAGAAAAATGGCCCTCGTTTCTCCGGATCTGGTTTCGGAATATTACCAACTAAACAAACCAGAGATTCGGTTAGAAGACAAAATTATTCAAGTGTTGCATCAAAACGAAATGCCTGACGATTTGCGAGGAAAATTACTCTCTCAACTTATTCCAAAGTATCAGAAGAGTATGCTGCCGACCCCTGCAAAAACGCTTGAATTCCCAAGCGAGTTATTCGACCACAAGACCCCCCAGGACGAGATCCAAGAGACTTCATTTGACAACGCAGATGTATTTGTTCCGATAGTAGCGAAATTTGTGGCTCATTCGGTTCCAAAGAGCAAAAAGAAAAATATTGTACCCATTTTGGAGAAACTGAAAAATAGTGGATACCAATTCAACGAGTGAAGTGAGCTGGAATTCAATGGAAAACCAGAACTTCGAAGCAACGCCATCGATTTGTTTGGCTATTTAATGCGTGACATGAGAAATCCAGAACCTCCTCCCCGAGGCTTTTAAACTTTTCTTAAGGGGCTATTTGAAGCGAATGTACCACTACAGTGGATAGGGAATAAATATGTACGGGAACAACTGGAATTATCCAGTCTAGAGCCTCTACTATCACCTTCGTCCCCAGATCAAGCTTCAACACCCTATCATCCTTCTCTTCTGCGCAAGAAGATACAATGGCAGCCGTACGATTGAAAGGTTTATTTCGATCCGAAGAGCCCAGGTTCTTTCGCCGGTGTCCGGAATCTAGCGAAGGAAACGAAAGTGGATAAAGCAACAACACAAAAATGGCTTTCACAACAAGATGCATACACGCTTCATTACTCCGTGCGCCACAACTATAAACGGCGCAAAACGTTGGCCTACACTGTTAAAAATTTGGTGCTAGGTTTCACCATGATATTGGTTCCTAGTAGCTGCAACGGCTGAATGGTGAAATGTTTCACCTTTTTTTCGGTGTTTGGTTGAACCATTTTTCTGGATTTGGAAACAAAAACCTGATAAATGGTTCAACCGAATACCAAAAATATGGTGGAACGTTTCACCATTCAGCCGTTACAGCTACTAGGAACCAATATCATGGTGAAACCAAGCACAAAATTTTTAACAGTGTACGGTGTGAACGAGCTGTGGCAGATGTACTTGGTTGATATGCAAAAATATGCCAAGGTCAACGGCGGAGTTCGATATATTTTGACAATTATAGATGTAATGTCGCGCTTCCTGAGAGCGGTCCCGGTGAAAAATAAGGCAGCAGATGCAATTGTGAACGCCTTAAAAACGGTGTTGAAGCACGTCAAGCCTAAAATGATACAAACAGATGACGGAACAGAATTTTTCAATGCAAAGATGAAAATCTTGTTAAAAAACACACAACATTCATCAGTATTCAACAAAGAGCGGGAAGAAAGTTGCTATTTTGGAACGGGCTCATAGAACGCTGCGGCACGCATGCATCGGTACTTTACAAAGACCAACACGCACCGTTACATGAATGTGCTTGCTGATTTGGTGGATTCGTACAACAAGACGCAGCACAGAGCTCACGGTATGAAACCAGCAGACATCACCGTAAAGGACGAACCCGAGCTCTATAAAAGATTGTACAATCAAACGCAGATCTCCAATTTCCGATTTAAAGTCGGAAATCTCGTGCGCATTTCAAAACCTCAGAGGCTTTTTAGAAAAGGATACCTTGCGGGATGGACCGAGGAAGTGTTTAAAATAACTACTCGATATCCCACGACACCACAAACTTATACTATCTCAGATTTGCGAGGAAGAGAAATCGACGGGAGGTTTTACACACAAGAATTACAAAAAATAGCACAGCCTGAATTTTGGGCAATTGAAAAAATTCTGAAGACCACAGGAGTAGGTCCTTCACGACGCTTGTTAGTAAAGTGGGTAGGTTTTGACAATTCTTTCAACAGTTGGGTACGACCAGGATGGATCCATTAGATACCTTTAACGTTTTTTACCGTCCAACGCGAGTATGGATATGTTTACCCAAAACACGCCGGACAGTTTCAGAACAAAACTTGCACAGCCGATATCGTTACATGGAATGTACGAAATAGCGCTATCCGAAATTTCAATGCCAGGTCGCTATTTTACTATACAGAAGAATTATAACGATAGCTACTTTGTCGAAAAAAACGTTGATGTACCAGAACAAGTGCTGTTACCAACTCTTCATGTAAAGGTGGATAACACAAAATACCTTGTGCAAGCGTTTAACGATCAACAAACACTTGCCTCCCTAAAGGACGAGAAAAATACACTCACGCTGACTCTATCGCCTAATTCGCGGATAAGCATAAAGCCTTCTGATGGCAGACAATTGCTAGAGGCCCTAGCACAACCAGTAATTGATCTTACTGCTGGAGATAAAGAACTAGTGAAAACGTTCGATAGGTATCGCCCACCAACCAAAAAATTCAGAAATCAAGTGGTAAAAATAACCGTTCTAAAGCCCATTGTACTACGAGATACCAACTATATATATTTTTTTTAAATGATCTGTTTGAAGGTTTGAATAATGATATTCAAAGAGATTTTGGAGACAGCTATGTCACGTTTAATCTCGACTCGGCAACGAATAAAGTATCCATTGAGCCACAATTAGGAGTACATTTAGTATTGACGCAGTCTGCATGCCCGAAACTGCTTAAAGCGCTGAATACAGGACCTCGCATAATTAAAAGCAAAGAAGTATTAAATTTTACTCCGCCAGTTGATGACCTGACAGAAACGTTGACAATCAAAATACACCGCATTTTTACGGTGGAGGGAAAAGCCAAAAAAAACCTTTCAATTCAAAATAAACACCGGGATGTATAGATCAACGGACGCTTTTTTCCAGGAAATTAAAGATGTCGGCATTCGAGAATTGCCAGACGCAAAAGTAGAACTGACGGTCCCCTCGGAGACAGTGATCACGTTCGACGAGAAATTGAGGGACTTGCTCGGCTTTGTGAACACTACCTTTCCAGAAGGAATACATGTGTCCGATTGAGCTCAGCGCTGGCATAACAGAAGTATATGTTTACACCGACATCATTGAACCCTCTCTGCTGGGACACGCCTTTGCTCCGATCCTAAAAATCGTACCCATTGCAAACGAGAAATCAGATCAAATTGTGAAGTACTTTTCAGTCCCCCTATATTTCAAGGTGAAAAAACAACACTTTGATACAATCAAAATTGAACTTCGAACAAGCAATACAGTTCATAAGCGGAAAAACCTCACTTGTGTTAAATTTTAGAAAGAGAAAACTATAAAATAAGATGCATTTCCGGAAACGCTAATATTTGCCAAAATGAAGGGGTTAGACACGAAACGGTGCATAGAGCACTATCAACGCGGCGGATATTTCGCTTCAGAGTTTCCTATTCAGAGAGGCTATGGCTTCTTTAGTGCACTCCGACGATTCGCAATACCACTTTTAAAAACATCGGGGCAGTATTTAGGCAAAAAACAACTCGCCACAGACCACGATGTTCTTCAGGACATATCTGAAGGAAAACCCTTCAAACAAGCTGCGCGCGAGAGATTTCAGGATTCTGCATCAGAAATAAAAGATTACGCTCTTCGAAAACTGAGAGGCGGCAGATTGAATAAAAGGAAGAAGCGCAAGAAGAAAACCCAGACTAACCCACGCAAGCGCAAGCGTGAAGACGTATTTTCTTTAAAATGGAGAAGTGTTTTTGCACCAAATCGGAACTGAGTCTTTTCGACCAGGCTCCAGTTCAAATGGCAATTGATCGATCCTCCTTTGTTGAAATTCATCCAGTGGCATCGATTTCAGTCAACCCCACAATAGAATTTCTTATTCCTGGGTAAGGAGAATCTTACTATGACTTGTCCCATTTATATTTAAAAGTGCAAGCAAAAATTGTGAAAGCAGACGGGACTGCCCCCGGAGCTGCAGATAAATGTGCACCGGTAAATTATTTATTGAACACAATGTTTAGCGAATGCCACGTGTCGTTAAACGACCGACAGATATCATCAGAAAATAATTACACCTACAAAAGCATAATTCAAGCCTTGCTGTTCCTGAGCAAGCTCAAAAAAATATATTAACTGCAGCTTTATTCAAAAAAGATACGGCAGCAGCTTACGAAGATCTAAGTCTAGAATCCATCGGAAAAAATACGGGGTTGTTTCTCGGTGTCTCTGTTGACGCGATATATTGTTTAATTCTATTTGTGATGTTGTTCTAAGTTGTCGGGGAACACTGAGTTGTGATAATAAATATCTTATAGATTGCCGGGGAAGGCTATTGCGTTGAAGCGCGACTTTTTCGTCATCAGTCAAATTCGGTCGTTCCATGGTTTATTCTAAACAACGTTTGATCTTTTATTTTTTAAAATATTTATAAGTTTTATATTTTCAAGATACGGAGGAGTCTTTAAAGTCACTCCCTACATATTATATTAGCTTTCCATTTAAAAATAGTCATTTTAATTTCACTTTGTGGAAACATAGAACTTTCCACCACCACATATAATTAAAACATCCACAATGGTAATGGGACAAAATATCGCGGCCGAAATATCGCGGGCCAAAATATCGTGCGCCCAAAATATTGCGTGCCCAAAATATCGCGTAAAGTAAAAGTAAGTGGATTTAATGGATTTTAAGGTGTTTGGCATTGGGAGGGAGTTCGATGGTAAGGTAAGATGGTATTGCACTTCTTACTTGTCTAAGTAATTTGTGATGAAGTTCGGTTTTACCTATAAGAGTCTGTATTTTTATAAAAATGTATTTAAAAAAGTCATGCATTTTTATGCATTTTTTTGTTATGACCATTTAGTCACGAGGTAGGTTTAAAGGTTAAGGTTTTATAACTGAACTTGATTTTTATAAATCCCATTAATTTATTTTAAGAATTCAGTTGGGGTAATTGTAGTCTAAAAAGTCTGAATTTTATAAATTAATAATTATTTAACGAAAATGTAAACATTGTTTGATGCGTTACCTTTCTGTACTGTTCTTTAAAAAATACTTTTTTTTTTAAATAGGAGGATTTTTTTAGGGATACTTTCAAGGTGATCTTGGGAGTTGGAGGAAGTTGAAATAGACATGCATTATTATTAAAAAAATATATTAATAGTTTACTTGCATTCATATAAACTTATGTAGCAACTGAATCATTTACTTATTTTACTGAACACTTACAGAACAAAAAATAAGTTGATTAATCAACTACAGTCGAACTCGTTTATAGCGAGTCCAGATTTTACGAGGACCCGGATTTACCGAGGAAAGCAAGAATATTAGGTTGGTCCAATGCCAATGTCTATGGAAGGGAAATCGCTTGCTACGAGCAAGCCTCGGATTTAACGGGGAATATTTTTTCTATCTTGTAAATTTATTTCACTATGCAGTCGGTTTAGAAGTTAACTCTTTTCTTGGAAAAATTGTCCTCACCCCCTTTGTTTGGAGAAATTCCCTTCAAGCCATACTATGAATAGGAAGAATGGTCAAATATGCGGTTCAACAGGTGGCTTATTTGCAGAAGCAGAGTGAAGAAAGGGTTCTTCAGGGTCATTGGAGGCGCTGGTCAGAGGTTGCTAAATTTTATGGGGTTATGTCGAAGTGGATAGTTTTAACCGTTGACGAGGTGAAAATTTTCCGGGAGTTTAGAGAGGAGCTAAAGATGCCGACCTCTGCAAAAAGCATAGATTGTCTTATTATACTGGTTCAAAGCTGCTAAAGAACACTCATGTTGATGAAAGCGTACAATTACAATAAAACTGACTGTCTTTTTACAAGCACTTAGATTTAACTAGTAAATATTGCGGTCTTTTCTGGTTCGTTATAAACGAGTACAAGTGTATTTCGTTTATGATATAATTTATATAAAAGTAGTTACATATAGTTAGGACTAGTTTTATACAGTCACTTTTTACAAAACGTTCATGTGCCTCTTTATTTTTTTTTTTGTTCGAAAGGTATGATATCAAAGATCTATTCGTGTAGTGGTAGCGAGATATTCATTGTGGTTACCATTCATTGTAGCGTAGGTCAAACCTTAAGGTGTAGATGACAAGAGCAATATTTCAGGAATGGCTGGCAAATTGAACAATCAAATGAAGAAAGACAGAATCATTTCATTTATTTTATTTTAGTTAATGGAACCTGTCATAAAGACCTTTTGAGAAGCTAGATAGAACACGAGTTATCCTCAAGAATGTTAAACTGTTGTTATATCCCTTAATGATATCTACAGGATAAATCAAATCATTCAATTTTTAAATAAACAATAAAGAATATTTGTTTATAATGTACAATACTCTATAGCAAATTTAAAACAAGTAGGTTTGTAACAGAATCTGTCACTTAACTCGCTTCCACATATTTGTGTTTAACAGGAAAAAACGCGCCAAACACAACATTAATTCTATATTTAACATTTACAAGCTAAATTTGGCTAGTTTCATTTATTTTATTTCGAAAATTCAATAATTATTACTTATCGTTTGCAAAAATCAATTTATATTTTAAAGAATAAATATGTCATATTCCTCGCTTTTAAATAGAATGAAAACATTTCATATCAACATACAAGGATTCCGTAGTGAAATATATTTGACGTCATTTCAAACTGATCGATGTCGCAAAAATAAATTTATTTTAATTTATTGTCTAAAAGAATTAAAGTTTCTCGAGCGATTGTTGCGAATGGCAAATGTGATTTAATTCTAATAAAAACAGGGCCTTTAGCTATTTGTAATTCAAAGTTTTAAACGCCAAAATTAACTATTTTCATTAATCTTCTTTCTCAGATTTAATAATTAGACTTTATCGTTTGCTAAATTTGTTTAAAGTTCGAAGAATAATTATGTAATCTTTTTAATAAATATTTTTGTCGCCACAATTTCCCATTTACATTTCTTTCGAAAATTCACTTATTTATAGTTTGTTAAATTAATTTACAGTTCAAAAAATATATAATTTGTACAATTGATGCTTTAAAAATAAAAGCGAAACTTAGCATATTTTTTTTATGCCAAGTTAGAATTCTCTATGCATCTTTCTTCATACATATATATAGAACCATTAAAAGAACTCTATTGTGATAATACAACAATCCAAACCGAATTATATCACATAAATAAATATTTTTTCAAGTGTGTTTATTTTTATTTTAACAAAAGTTTCTTGTACGTTTAACGAAATGGCAACAGTGAAAATATTGAATAAAAATGGAATTTGCATGTTATTTCAATGTAGATTAAATTTTTAGTTATTTAAATTTTAAATAAGCTTCTAGCTTAAATTTTTTAATGAAATTTGGCATGTAGCCAAATCTGATTTTTTGCTTCAAAATGACGTATCCCACTTGTCTGTGGGACTTGTGGATGACAACAGTGAAAATATGAATAAAAATAGAATTTGCATGTTATTTCAATGTAGATAAAAAAATTTAGTAATTTAAATTTTAAATAAACTTCTAATTTAAATTTTTTAATGAAATTTGGAATGTAGCCTAATCTGATTTTTTGCTTTAAAATGATGTATCCCACTTGTCTGTGGGACTTGTGGTTCTTTCTGTGAAAGTGGGTGACAGACGGACAGACAGACGGACTGAACGATTATAAAACCTTCCACTTTTTACGTTATAAACGTAGTGTGGAAGCTAAAATGCTATTTATCTTTTTATTTTATTATCATTATTGCATTCTATTTTCATTTATTAAAATTCCTGTTTATGAATTCTTCTATTCTCCCACACATGATTCCCATTGTAAGTTGTGTAAATATTCTATTTTAAATTCATTTTTAGGTCATATATGGTTTTCAAATTTTTTTCGGTTTTTTTGTTGTTGTTCACTCGTTGATCCCTCGATGTCCAGAGATCTCGATTGCGCTTGATAATTACCTCCTTTCGAATATTTAACGGTAAAAAATAATTAAAAATATGTTTATTTTTTCCTTCAAGCCAAACATTCCCAAAATATATCTTTAGGACTTCAAAAACGTTCTAACTATTTAAAATAATTTCACACCCAATGTAGCAACCATAAAACCATCCTTCTGGCAATAGGGAAGTTGTGTGAATTTCAAATTTATTCGCAAACAACAGTCCTTTCAACTGCACATCGAATGGTATCAGACTAGTAAGAATTTAATTAAATTAGTCAACAATTGACTTTGAAGAAAGCAATATGTCACCTGTCACCGCCTTTAAAACACTCACAATCCTCTTGTTATGGATTATGACATCAGGCTTGGCTTTCTTGTTCCATTGACGTGTACTTTCATTAAACTTCCATGTCAGGGCCTGACCATGACATGTTGGGTCCAAGTCCGGGATACTTTTGTTGGACCATTTCGAGTTTCTGATCTTAACCAAAAAAAATACACATAGTACCTGTAGGCACCCAATATGGACACCCTAAGATAAATTAATTTTTTTCGCCATCTTATACACGTCACAGGACTTAAACAATTTGTGACCATAATCTCTGGATTGTGGAATACCATAAATAAAATTGACTTTGTAATTAATATGGTTTAATTTTATAATAAAAACAAAAAAGTACCAAGTGTCCATAAAAGGAACTACCTATCCCTATTATGGACATGCATGTCCATATTAGAGACAGGTGGCTCCTTATGGAACTACTACTGGATGAAAGAGCCACACTTGAGAGGGATTTTAGAAGTCGAGGGGATAAAAGAAATATCAGTATTGCGAGTGAGGGGGGCAGGGTAAATACCGTCAAAACGTACACTTTAGAAGGGAGAGGGGTCATTTTCGGTTGTGGCTCTTCAAAAACCTTCAAACAGCAGAAATATCACTAATTTGAACATTAATTTATTATTAATTAGCTAAATAAAATCTCATTAAACAGATATGTTACAAATTTGTGAATCTAAAGACTCATTAGATGTCCGTATTGCACATAAGATGTCCATATTGCGAATCAGGCTTAGTTTTACTAAATGTTATAATAAATTAACAAATAAAACGTCAAGCAATATATGCAATATCAATCAAAAATATGTTTTATCAGCTTTCTAAAACACTCCACTTTTCATTTTTTTAAAAACAATTATCCAATATATCATATGAATATAAACTTTCCTATAATTAAGATACCACAAAAATACTAATTACCTTCGAAAGGGTGAACGAAGCTCTTTTTTCCACTTAGCCTAAAATATTTTTAATATTTTTTTAACTGCTTTTCTTCACGGACATGTAGCACTATCTCTCGATAAAAATTTAACTTTTAAAGATATAAGTTTTGTTCATATTGTCCATAATGGGTACAAGTAGTATATTTGGGGGGAAAAAAAAGACCTTTTAAAGTAAGGTCAATCCTCAAATTTAATATCAATCTATCATAGTGCTTAATTTTTTAGAAAAGCAAAAATACTTTTAATTATTTTGGCCATAAAATGATACGAAAATTGTTAGATGTGAAGCAAAATTTGTAGGTTTAAAGCAAATTTTGGAATGCACATGGAAACAAACCTTCAATAAAAAAAGCCCGCTTTTAAATATGTCCATGTGTCAAAGAGGGAAAGGAAACCTATAATTATCCCCAGGCGCTACGAAATTTCGAATGTTCAACACAAAGAAGCAGAAATCCATTCATCAGGTCCATTCATGGTCTCAGAGCTTTGAGCAAGAAGGGGGAAAGAGAAGTTCTTTTGTCAAAACGACAGAGGGGTTGACCCTTCTACCTAAGCCCCCCCCCCCCCCCCCCGGTTCCTTGCCTATGTATCTATATTTTTCTTCCATAGTATTACTGAGGCACATAAGTTGCGAGGACCTATCTGTTAGAAAATATTTAAAACATAATAAAAATTACTTAACTTGTAGCTACTTAAACCATTGGCGTTTTTAAAGATAATTTTAACGGAAAGTTATTTGACTGTGGTAATTGATGCACTATTGAAACCCTTAGAAAACACCCTTTGAGGAACCCTTAAAAACATGTAAACTTTAATGCTGATATTTTGAAGGAAATAAAAAATTGGTGTTAATGTTTTCCTTTAATAAAAGGACATAGGACTTAAAATGCATAGAATCATTTCAATTAACCAACTTCATAAAAGTTTCCATATAAACAATGAAATTAAAATGTGAAAATAAGAAAATTGAATCAATGCATTGAACATCACTTAAGTCGCTATAAAAATTCTTACAACCAGATTCAACTATTGTTAAATATTTTGTCCAATTTAAAATAATAAATTAATTGAAAATATAATACAAATTTAAATACACAGAAACAACCTTGAAATTCATCCAAAAATAGACTTAGACAATCCTCATATTTGAAAACAAAATTATGTTATCGTTGCAAGAATAAGCCGCACATCAGACAACGCTCACGATTTTTATAACGGTATCACGAATTTACAAAATAAGAGATATTTAATCATCTCTTTTAACCCAAATGCAAAAAATCAATGCAATCTTAAATATATATATATACATAAATAAAAAATACTTGCATACAGACCACACATATCGTATCAAACAAACCATACGTACCACACCATACATACCATACCAAACAAACCATACCATACAATATATATAATATTTATATACGCACGTTTGTACAAAGAACTATACAATTTTACCATCTCATAACTTTCTTGAAAATCACATACGAATCCACTTACTTTAGTCGACGCGATATTTTGGGCAAATTTAATGGGATTTATAAAAATCAAGTTCAAATATAAAACCTTAACCCATTAAACCTACCTCGTGACTAAATGGTTATAACAACAAATGCATGACTTAAAATACATTTTTATAAAAATTCAGTCCCTTTATAAGTAAAACCGAACTTCAACACAAATTACTGGATAAGTAAGTAGTGCAATACCATTTTACCATCCAACTCCCTCCCACTCCCAAACACCATAAAATCCATTAAATCCACTCAATTTTTATTTTACGCGATATTTTGTCCCCGCGATATTATGGGCCCGCGATATTATGTCCGGCGATATTTTGTCCCGCGATATTTCGGCCGCGATATTTTGTCCCCAAACCATCCACAATAGGTAATCCACAATAGGAACATACCTATTCTACATTACGAAGTCTATCATTTTGAGATGCCAATATTTGTTGATATGCTTCTCGGTGTCTCTGTTGACGCGATATATTGTTTAATTCTATTTGTGATGTTGTTCTAAGTTGTCGGGGAACACCGAGTTGTGATAATAAATATCTTATAGATTGCCGGGGAAGGCTATTGCGTTGAAGCGCGACTTTTTTGTCATCAGTCAAATTCGGTCGTTCCATGGTTTATTCTAAACAACGTTTGATCTTTTTATTTTTTAAAATGTTTATAAGTTTTATTTTCAAGATACGGAGGAGTCTTTAAAGTCACTCCCTACATATTACATCAGCTGTCCATTTAAAAATTGTCATTTCACTTAGTGGAGGGGGTATATCTCTAGGGATTTTCGAAAACACTCAGAGAAAAAAAACCTTAAAAAAAACTCACCGCTTTCCATGTTGACAGCAACACAAATTATAAGCACAGTAACAATCCAAGTTTTAGTGCGCGAGCGACTAATGGTTGAGATAATGTTAAAATGCAAGGTTTTTAATGTGCCTAAGGGTTTTATATCAAACTTTTACCACATGCGGGGGTGCCTCACGAAATTTACTTGTTACAACGCTAATTGAATTTTATGATAGTTTTAGATGAGAAAGATCTTAGTGTGGTGCGATTGTCTCATGGCGCTGCGATCTCGACCTCGTGTGTTAATTAATGGTGATTACATTGTATTAGCCTTTCCATGCGTACTATGGTGAGAGAGAAGGAATAAGAAGGGGGCTTCTTACTTGATAAGAAAATTGCTGGTCATTACTTAATCACTCGCGGACCCATTACCACCGGATGAGCAACCGACGCAAAGAATATGAGAAGTAATTTATATCTTTCATTTGAACGACAAAAGACATTACCAGACTTCCGTTTTGCAATGTTCTCCCCGTTGTTTATTAACCACTAGGTCACGCGAGCTGCTTTGGAGTTTGTTTCTCACCGAGAAAATAATTATATCTTTTTGACCGTGGAGGGTGTAATTTGAACATTTAAGAAATAGAGCGTCTATCTGATCCAAGATACAAATTGAAGTTTTATTATTTAGTGCTCAGTGAGGCGGTTTTTTGTTAGATTGTCATAGTTCAGTTGGTATAATCCCCTCAACTTACTGTTCTATGATAATCTTTTACCGGTCCGGATTCGAATCGTCAGTTGAATAATTTAGTCAAGAAAACTAATTCAAGATTTTTTTTAATAAAAAATTAAGTTTTTTCACCAGATGGCTCCACCGTTTTCTAGTTGTGTTCTTGTGATACAGAGTGCTACCATATTCTAAGGGGGGTGATACAGAGTGCTGATTCTATACACTACTAGGTAATCATTTGATACAAAGTCGAAATACAAATTTAAATATGTTCAATGATTTATCTTTTCAAAATCTTCAAAAAATATATGATAGAGTTGATTTATGAGCCATTTCTAAGAGTTTTTTTAAAAGTTTTGAGAAAAATTGAGATTGAGATAATCTTAACTCTCACTGAGTAGAAATAGAATTACGCAACAAAACTATCCTGGTTTAGTTATCACCTAAGTATTATCAATGTCTAAAAAAAAAAAATCTACTAGCCATAGACTCTGATATACAAAAGCTTCTAAAGAAGGGAAATTTTAATGATGCTTTATTCTACACAACTTCTCATGTGGACCTTAACATGGTGGGACAAAGTATTTTTTTAACTCAAATATTTAACAATGTCGAATGCAATTGTTTAATCCAAACATCATTACCACAATAAGCACTTATTACAGTTATAAAAAAATTGCCTTACTTTTATACCAAGGATATTACTAGGCTTGATGCTATCTTTGTGGAGCATACAATGACTATAGTATATTAGTAAAACACCTGTTATATGTTCATTATTATTATTTAGTAAGAATTCCAAACTGGTTAGGATTTATTAAAAATACTTGTGTGGTTTTTTTAGAACATTTATTTTGCAAAATGAAGACAACTTAATTTTTTCCTTACGTCTGGGTGTGCTTGATTTCTCCTGTGCATGTATTGTAGCTTCTTCAAGAAAATGCCGGAATATCGACAACATACAGCAGGGTTACATGGGATGGAATTACCAAGAGTAACTTCTATTACCAGTTATTCCCGCTTTGCAGTACTTCTGGCTCGACACTTCTGGATTGGTTTGCTGAAAAATAGTTCTAAAAACAAAAGAAACAATAAAAAGTTACAAAAACAAAGAAAAATAACAATCTGAGGGCTTTTTTAAACTATCCAACTCTCGGGGGACAGAACAGTTTTGGCTAATGATATTTGATTAAAATTTTTATTAGCAAAGCAGATCCAAAATGGTTAATATCGGCTAAGTTTGGAAACCTTGATAGACAGCCAAGAACTGCCAATTAGTTTTTCTGCTTAACCTCTTCAGCTAGGAAGGAGAATAGAGAGGTCCTTGTATATGCGCAGTAGCGCACAAATGAAGCAGGCTAGAGGGATGCATCTTGGGATACCTCGGTGCCAGTATGTTATGCATAGTAGCTCGAAAAACCTGACAGCCCTGCTTCAATTTCTCTCAACTGGTGGACCTCTCTACACCTCCTTCCTACCTCTATGTTTACGCATGTGAATAACTGGCAGGGCTGAGCGCTAACGCGTTACTTGTAATAATTACTTTTTACAGTAATCTTATAGGTAATTCGTTACATTTGAGAACCCAGTAATTTTACAGGTAATTCGTTACATAATTTTCAAAAAGTAATCTTTGTTTCAGTAGCGTGTTACTTTCATTAATTTTATCATTAACACTCTAATAAATGTCCAAAACAATGTTTAATGTCCAAAACAAAAAAAAAATGCTTTAAAAAACAAAATACAAAAAAACTTTCACGTACTCTTTGCTAAGAGGGGAAATATTGTTAACACAAAAATGAAACGTTCCCTACTGATTGTAGTGCTTCAACACTCATCTACCAGTGATGATGATTTTTTTGATAATGTAAAAACTAGACATCCTTCCGCCGAAGACGATTTTGAGTTGTCTACATCCTTTCCAAAGTAACGACCATAATATGACTGTATTCTGTACCCTACTAACAATTAGAGCATGTTCATAAAATATAATACTCCCTTATCAGCCAGTGTGGCTGTTGAAAGGTTAGTTCTGGTGGTTTATGTCTCCAACCCAATCGTAGCTGTGTAAGGGACAAAATTTTGAGATGCAGCTTTTGTTGTACTCCAATAAGTAGATTTTCTGCTAACTGTTTAATAAAGCCGATTTTAGAAAAAAAATAATTTATTCATTTATACTTTATTTTTCAAAACATTTGTAAATCTGAAATTTTTTCGTAAAAAAAGTAATCTTAAAAGTAATTGTAACTTATTACTTTTGGAAATTAGTAATTTTACTGGTAATTAGTTACTTTTTACGAAAAGTAATTGTAATTGTAACGAGTTACATTTAAACAAGTAACGGCCTAGCCCTGATAACTGGGAACAACTGCAAGGGTTTTGTAACAGGGTTTAAATAAACAGATATCTGCATAAAAGAATTAGCTATTGTACAATGAATTGGATACATTACATTTAAGCTTGGTTGAATACTATTTTGGTTTGTTTGAGGGTTACAGAAAAAGGTAGAGGTAGTGGAGTAGAACTTGAGATTTAATCCAGGCTGGTTGCTCGCCACACATTTAAGAAGAATGTGAGAGCATACATTGCATTTTTACTATAAATATAATCACAAACCTTTTAAATGTAATAAATTGGCATTTGGCGTCAGTTATACCCCACACATGTCATGGCGGTTAGCGGTAGTATTTCTTAAAACATTTGTTTGCTGCCAATTTCAAGTGGAGACTCTGACGACAGAGTTTTAACACAGCTGCGAACGCTTTGTACTTGTTGCCGAATGGAATCTACTGGATGAGTTCTATATATGGATGAGTCACACTTTCGGGTTTAGTTATTTTTTTTAACTTGAGGATCCCCCCCCCCCCCATAGTACTGCCTCAGATGGTCGACAAGAACCAAAAAGCTAACAAGGTCCCTAAACCTGTAGAAAAATTTCCCCTCATCTTTTATTATTGTATTTAACATACAGAGAGCTTTTAAAGAATATATAAAGTTGCAAACTTTAGCTTAGAATTTCATTCTTAAACCAGAAACTGTATATTTGGATCTACAGTTATCATTAAGCAAAATAACATATTCACAAAATGCAACTGGCAAATAATTTTAATGGAACTATTCAACGCTATGCAACAAGGGCATTTTTGCAAGGCATCCCTTATTCTTCGCGCATGCGTAATAAACACAAAATAAGGTTAGCGTTACGGTTTCCCCTTAACGGCTATGCGAAAGTGCGAAAGTTCCCTATGACTAGGAAGAATGCGGGTACGATTTCGAACCCTCATTTTTTCCTAACGGAGGGATTTTTGTTCCTAAATCCCGGTATATTCCTCCCAATTCGCGTGCATGAGAACGCGCCTTTTGAGTGAAGTAAACTCAGCTGAGAAGAACCGAACTGCAAAAGAGTTATAATAAAGATTTTTGTAAGGAGCATTTATATTCAGCCTTTACATAACACCTTGGGTACATTGGTGTTATATGATGATAGGTCAACAAATATTACTTTTAAAAGTTTTTTTTTTTAAAACTTCTTTTGTGCACTTATATTAAGTAAAAGAAGAAAGTTCAATTTTTCAAGTTTTTTTTTTACTATTTCAAAAGACTAAAAAAACAACAAAATTTTCTTCACTCGAATAACCTTTATTGGCCACTCAAATGTTAGAATGCCAGCACCAATTAACACTTTTACATCGGTTTGATTTTATCAAAATATATTAAAATTATAATTAAAAATATGTCTATTCAATACCCAAAGGACCAACGTCTACACATTATACTAAGTAACCTTAAAAATAAATTATAAAATAATCGAAGAGCTTAAAGGAAGAATGTGACATTCTTGAGTTTTTTTATGTCAATGAATATGTTATTCCCTCCTTTACAGATAACATATTTAACCTTTTCTCATAAAATTTAAGTTAATTATATTGTTTACCATTTTCAAATACCATTTTTAGCCTACTTTTCTTTTTTTAATTCTAAAGAATTAAAAAAAATGAAAAAGTAGGTACTGACATGCGGTCGTTCCTACCTAAATCGGTTGTTTCTAAATGTTCCTTCCTAAATCGGTTCTAACAATCGGATCTTAAAAATTCTTTTTTTGTTAGAAAGCTATGACCTCAGAGACCCAACTTTCATACTTTTTGTCCGCCTGTCTGTACATCCGGACGGACATAAATCTACTATCTGTCGGCGAATTTCCCTTTGAATTAGCATTGAAATTCAATTTTGAATCATTTACATCACTATTGCCAAATTAACACTGGCATGAGAACCTTAATTTATTTAAAAATATTTGAAGCAAAATAATTTTTCATGAATCAGTTTCGAATGACGTCATAAAATGTAGACAATGTGATTCTTTAATTGTTTACTAAGAAAGCGGCAAGACATGTTTTGCATACAATTATGCTTAGTTTTAATTTACATTTCTTATTTTTTTATGGAGTAATTTCATTACTTTTGTTATTAAAAAATATTGAATTATTCTTTGAACTACAAATAAATCGTGCAGACGATAAATTATATTAAGTTAATTTGAGAAAGAATATTAAGGAAAATAGTTGATTTTGGCTTTTAGAAGTTTATATTATAGATGGATGTTGTGTTTAGCGATTTTTTTTTCCGCATGTGTATAAATGTAGTGTAGAAACGGTTGTTGATGATTTGATATTTACTGTTAAGAACCTAGTTGTTTTCCTATTAGAATTTCAGTAAGTATTTAAGTGACAGGAAAGTAGGCTATTTTAGTTCTTTAAGAACTTCTTGTTTACAGATCCAATTGCAAACTAAATCTTTAAAGCTTGTAGCAGCCTCAGTAACCCACAGTCTACCAAAAGGATCCTCAAGGTGGAGATGAGTTACCTCGGCTTATATACTACTACTGGTATTTTCGATGTTATTCAGAATACTGGTAGGAAAGTTGAGATAAATCTGCGCCCTCTAGCAAGTGGATGATTGAGGTTGTGTGCGTGTGGTAACCCCACAAGCTCATTTTCTTGTTTCCGCTTTTTTTGTCATAGAGCATGTTCTACCACTAAGCTCTTCAATTGTTACGTACGATGAAACGATAAACAGTACCCATTTCTTATAGATATGTAAGGGCTAACCAAATCTTGCCCCACCTGCCACAACAATATGGGTTAAGTATCAATTCAAAAAAACTTTTGTGTGTGTATAAAACTTTATTTAAATGACTAATGAACCAATAAAACATAATTGACAAAAATGAACTCATCTATATATATAAAAGGCAAAGTCCTGACTGACAGATTCACTCACTCACGTATCAACGCCCAGCCCAAACTACTAGAGGTACAGCTACCAAATTCTAAGAGAATATTCTTTTTGTATCGTAGGCGTCATTTAAGAAGCAATTTACCGAAATTCGAACCCAAACGGGTGTAGGAGTGCAAAACGCGAGTCAATTTCTCCATATAAATACTAGCATTGTAAGATTAGAATTTATACTTTTTATTTCAATTTAAAAGAAATTTCCGCGTGTTCAGCGTGAACGAAAATTAAGTATAAGCACGTAAGAGCATGTGAATTTAATTTGTAGGATTGTTATTTGAATATCATTATTTTATTTATTAAATTTAAAACTTTTGATTTTTTCCGAATTTAATTTAATTAATGTTTACAAATGGTAAGAAGTGCGAAGATATTGCTACAATGTCTCATGACAGTAAAGGCGATAACTATTCTAGATCTGATGAATACTTCTAAGAAATGATAATTCCTTCTACATATAGCTCAGAAACTTTGTTTTTGAAACTGGCAATTTGGTACAGCTATGATATAAGGCCGATTGAATTTTGGCATTAGCAGCATTTGGCGAAGTTGCAAATTTAACGTAGGATAGCTATTCACATCCAGTTGTATGGGTTAGGGTTAGTTTGAATTATCGTCGCACTAGAGATATACACGAAGGCCATTGGCGTCTTAATTTAGATGAACAGTGAAGTGATGAGCCGAAACCTGAGTAGGCACCCAATGCAATGGCGACATCGTACGCAGCGTCAGGACTTTGAAAAATATTTAACTTGCACTCCCTCCACACGCTGTATTATTAGGGACACAACATTTTTGGCTGCATTTGCCGTTTATAGGTCGGCAGTTATTTTGACGATGCCCGGGCCCAAATCTAGAACTTATCGCATGCAAGACGAACGCCTTTACCGACTGGGCTACCCAGCCCTGTTGAGTGGTCGAATATGGAGTAGAATGCTTAACATATTATGGGCATTTTCGGGTGTAGGAGGGCAAATAGAAACTGGCCACTATATCATAGCAATTCTGGAAATTTTAACACGGCCTATGAAAAAATCCCTCTAACTCCTAGAAGGGCCTTGATACAATCATACTGTTTTTTTTTTTTTTTTAAATAATGCTGATATCAGAATGAGAGGGAATTATAATATACTGATGAAGTGCTAACCAGTGGAGAGGTGATCAATTGGTATAAAACAAAGTTTACATAAAAAAAACCACTCACTGTTAGTAAGGGTAAGGGTACACCTGTGCAACGTGGGGTTTATAAAGCTAGTAAAACATAAATGTATAATGAGCTAATAACACATAAATGTATAATGAACTAATAAAACATAAATGTATAATGAATTAATAAAACATAATTGACTAATGAAACATAAATGTCAATCCAATAATATATGTTTACAGACGTACCAACCACGAAATTTCTAAAATCCTGCAAGAATTTATCATGTTATATATTATCATGTTTTATAAATAATTTACTATGTTATATATTATCATGTTTTATAAATAACTTATCATGTCATATAAACCCATGTATTTAACTTAATGATAACTACATGCAAGGGCAGAATGCAAACTTCATATCTTCTCCATCCGATGTACATTCGAATATTTATATAAATAAAACTACTATAATATAAAAGTACTACAATGTTAAGCTGCAGCTACATGAAACTATTAGATTGGTATTATCAAGTGACAAGGCGAAAACCAGACATGGAACCTTGTAGAGACATCACAAGTGGTGTCACGATTTTGAATCATAATAGAGCAAGAGCCCAGGCTCCCAGACCTATGTTATTTTCTCAGTAATTGAATGTATCAGATTAGGTAGTGTTTTCATATGCTACTTTTAGTGAATGCATACCTGCTAGAGTGGACCGACAGCCAATTTACAGGTACCGGGTGCAAAAGGTAAGTAAAACATAAATTAGCTTATCTCATTTTCTCGGTGCTGATTTTTACGAATTTGGTTCCGTGAGATGGCGCTACGTTCGTCATCGAAGCAATCGGTCTTTGATGACGATTGCAGTGCCATCTCGCGCCGTCAGATGCGTGGGACAAAGTCTGAACTTTACAGGGACTTTTAAAATGTCTGGTAAAATTTTCCGCCTGTGGAAAGTGTCTGGCAGTGTTAACTTTTAACTATATTTTCTAAAACATAAGTAAAAATCAGCACGGAGAAAATGAGATAATTTACATTTTACCTTCCTTTTGTATTGGATACCTGTAAATTGACGGTCGGTCCACTCTAGACATACACTAAAAGTATATGAAAACTCTGCCTAATCTGATACATTTCATTACTGAAAAAATAACATAGGTCTGGGGGCCCTGAGCTCTTGTACTATATAATGCACAGTGGCGTAATTTATCGGCAAATTTTTTTTGTTTTGCCCGGCACAATCCATTTAATTTGTAGCCAGAACTTATCATGAAGTAACTTCTTGCACACTTATTTCACCGGTGTGTACCAGGTGGTGCATTGTAAGTTTGGACTTGCGGCTGAACTCCTGGCCACACACTTCACATGTACGTGGCCTAACCCCAATGTGTAGCTTGAAGTGGCTGTTGAGGTTGGACTTGTGGTTGAATGACTGGTTGCACCATTCGACAAACAAATGGTTTTTCTCTGGTGCGCACAATATATTTATTTTGTAGTTAGAACTTATCATGAAGTGACTTCTGGCACACTTCTTTCACCATTATGCATTACTAAAATATGTTTTCTTAGACCAGAATTACGGGTAAAAGCCTTGTCACACTGTGTACAGACGTAATTTTTCTCTTTGGTATGTGTCAAGCGATGTCGTTGAAGGTAGAGTTTCTGGCTGAATGCCTGATTACAAATGTCACAAATATGCGGTTTTTCACCGGTGTGTACCAGCTGGTGCATTGTAAGGTGGGACTTGCGGCTGAATCCCCGGCCGCACACTTCACATGTATGTGGTCTTACCCCAATGTGTAGCTTGAAGTGGCTGTTGAGGTTGGACTTATGGTTGAATGACTGGTTGCACACCCGACAAACAAATGGTTTTTCTCCGGTGTGCATTATGAGGTGACTTTGGAGGGTGGATCTTTGGGAAAATGACCGGTTGCATACCGTACAGACGTGTGGTCTTCCTCCGGAGTGTGTTAACATGTGGTTTTTGAGGGTGGAAGTGCGTCTAAATGCCTTGTTGCACTCTGTACAGACAAAGGGTTTTTCTCCGGTGTGTATCAAGCAGTGGCTTTTAAAGTTGCCGAGCTGGTTGAATGTCTTGTTACATGCTCCACAAGTATACATCTTGTATGTCAAGAACTGTGGTAATTATAAAATTGTTTGAAAATGGCAATTTCACTTTAGGTACGTTTTCAACCAACTGTTAATGCACAAATTTTCAACACAAACAATGCTTTGTGGTACTAGCAGTGACTTTTAAAGTTGCCCAACTGATTGAATGTCTTGTTACACGCTCCACAAGTATACACCTTATGTTTTGTGTATGTCAAGAACTGTAGTACTTTTAACAAAAATATATAAAATAGCAATTTCACTTCATGTACTTTTTCAATCAAGTATTAATGCACAAAACTTCCAAAAAACAATGCTTTGTGGTACGCCCAGAGTTTTGGTTGAAAAAAATGTCACACTAGAGCTACACAAAGATTATTGGCAACAGGCCTTGTAGTTTAGAATCATTGTCGATTGACAAGTGGTACTCCGAGAAAAGTTAAACTTTCCTTGATACTTCTATGGGAAAATTTTAATGGTTCATTAAATTTTATCAATGAATCAGTGAGTTTTTTTTTATATTTTTGTGGCAATAAAAAGTTTTCATTCTTTTGACAGTCAAACTTTATACAATAAAACTTTAAAATTATTTTATAAAATTTTTTAGAAATCACTGTGATTCTTGAGGAACAGTTTGAGACAAAAGAATATGAAAAAGCAGCTGAATGATCAAGATAGTTGAAGAGTCTGAAGTTTAGTAATAGAGCAGTTTAGTTTGTGAACGTTTGAAAAAGGATTATTTAATAACAGAAGACCTTTGATGATCCAATGATTCTGAAAAGAAAGAAATTCTTGAATGTGTAAAATAATATTGTTAAGTTATTATAAGACATTAAAATTGAAAAGAAAGAAATTCTAAAAAGAAAGAAATGTGTAAAAATAATATTGTTTAAAGATTAATTATAAGACATTAAAATTCACAATTTGCAGTCTTTTCAGTATATCATCCGTTGATGAATAATCTCTTATTTAGTTAAAAGATTTAAAATGAAGAAATATACAATGCATTCCTGCTATAAATTTATGATTTCGTAATCCATACTAGACATGTTCCAGACAGAGAAATTTTCAATACAATTGATTAGATACGGTCTACAGGAGAAAAAAATTAACAAAACAAATATTTCAGTTTGTTCTTTGGGTTTAAGTAGGGTTCGAAACGGGTTTGTTTTTTTGCTTCGACGAACACTTATATCAAGTCACAATAATTTTTTGTATTAAACGCCAATACATACTTTATAATTTAGAACCCTGGTCAAGTGACGAGATCAACACCTGAGCTGAACACCACAGATTTAACAACCATGTATATATCAAAGTGAACTCAAGAACCGCAGCGGTTTTTTAAAGGGATTTTTTTTTCAGCAAGAATATGTCTATAGTAAGGAGAGGACATAACTCAAAACCTTCTCGGTGAGAGGCTCGTCAATTATCTGCCAAGGTTGGGCCCAATTATTTCTTTAATACAACGAGTTAGGTCTAGGTTGAGAAATGAAACAATAGTGCCTTGGCGATTTTGTAGAAATTACATATTCGCACTATGTATGAATAGGATCTGTTCGATACCATTTGTGGCCAATTAGCATAAATAAAATACTTAGAAGCACAAAATACTTAACTAAAGCAATTATTCCAAGTGCAAGTGTCTTGGTGCATTATTAACAGAGTAAGTAGTAACATCTAATTTGCACCAACCTTAAAATGAAATTGCAGATCAATTTTAAAACTTATAGAATGGTGTGAATGACTGTTTTTGCAAGTGAAAATTTTTATATAAATGGTGTTTTTTACAACAATAATAGTTTCTTATACTGCTTTTTTTAACAATTATTTTTGATCACAGAAAAAAATCCATAACAATTTAAAATTCCTTACAAACTACTGTGTCATACATATTAAATGCATGATTGAAAAACATCACAAACTCTCAAGTTTATAAAAATATGACAGAAATTGGAAAACTAGTTACTTTGGAAATAACAGTTAAACACTAGGATCAGAAAATAGAGTTTTAAGGAAGCAGACATTTTTTTCTGTGATAAAATTGTGATTTTCTGTCTATAATTGTAATATATGAGCAGGTCTTCGGTTTTGATTTGGTGATTGTCCTTTTCATCTCGAAATTCACCAAATTAATATCGGCCCCTTATTATAGTTGTCCGAACATTATAAAATGCAGTAGAACCTCAATTATCTTATCGAATCGGAATTTTCAATTAAATAGTAGAACTTCGAGTAGGGAGGAGCGCCGAAAGTCCAGGGGCCCTAAATTCACTCTGGTTTGGCAGTTATCTCTATAATTGAGACTTATACTGTAAAACAGAGAAAGTTTACTTCAAGAAAAAGAACCAATTAATTTATTTAACAGTATTACTAACTAGGCCTAAACAACTTTTCTGGCATTTGCATAATACAAATAAGAAATATTAATCGAAAAACTGTCAACTTATTATTAATTAACAAGCATAATAATTTTTAAAAAAATTACCTGAATGACCTCTCCTTGTCATTAGTATTTACTTTAGTAGTTTGTTTACAAATAACATAGGAATTCGAAAATCTTTTACGTACTGGTGTCGGATATTAAAAATTGAAAACGTTCACGTGACGTCACGATTTCATTCCGATAGGCTATGTCCTCACTACAACATCAAACGCCACAAAATTTGGCGACCGCCAAGGGATGCAATAGCATGGGGGCTGACTCTGCCAAGTTGCCAAATTTTGTTGCATTTGTGGCATAGTCAGGACATAGCCTTACAATGCAACACTTGAGCTATCCAACGTCGGCTGAAAAGATACGCCAGTTTTGTTATTTTATGACCTACTTTCGCTTCGTTTATTTTGTTTTCGCGTAAAACACTTATTGAATAAATTTTAACCCATTATGCTATTATTAGAATTTTAATTTCTCCTTTTCCGGTCAATAGTTTTTTAGACGAAAAATTTCAAATGTGGCGAAATTTTCGGACTTATTTTTACAAATAAGGATAAACACAAACGCAGATTATTAAAATTTTATAAAACACACAAGCAATACAGTAACAGATTCTTCCAAAGAACATTATTGCAGTGGGCAGATAAACTGCAGTAACTCGACTAATGATTTGAACCATTGTTGCAAGCACTCAATAACTAATCTTGTATAAGAAAGTATACTAAAAGACTGATTATTTCATGGCAATAATGGTCCAATTCATTGTTGTAGTTACTGCAGTTTACCTGTCCTATGCAGATTATCGAGCAAGTTTTAAAAGGTTAGCATAAGTGGAATATAAATAACAAGGGAAAAAATGGTTTTCAGTTAATTGTCAAAAGCTGGTACAACTGCAGACCTACCAACTGTGTCTAGTGCAACGTTAATTCAACCAACTAACCTGCCAACTCAACAAATTTAATTCGTTAAGAACCATTTTTTGAATTCTGTTTGCCAAGTGAAAGTTTGTTTTCCCCTTCGAAAATCAATTAGTACATATACGGAAATTCAGAAACCATTTAAAACATCCAGTATTGTCCGGTTAAATTTGTCGAGTTGGCAGGTCTGAAACTGGTATTTTTTCATGCTACTTCAAATTGAGACGAGTTAAAAGAATCGGAATTAAGGCCGAAATGCTATTGATATCAGTTGCTAATTATAAAAAAATTAACTGCTGGGTTTATCAACAAAATTGTTTAAGAAAATTAAACTATTTTTTCACCGAGACACCATAATTCCTTTTTTTAGGATTTAGCAGTGTTTTTCATCTTAGAGAAAAAAGAAACATTGGTGGCTAGGCTAGTTTAAGTTGAATTATCGTCACACTATAGTTGCATGAGGGCAATTGGTAATGGACTGATGGTTGTCATAATTTAAAACCACAGCTAAATGATGAGCCGACATCTGAGAACTGAGAAGGCACCCAACGCAACTTTTAGGAACAACATAGTTTGCAGAGTCAGGAGTGTATTTATCATGCACTCCTCTATACCAGGGGTATTTATCGTCGGACTTCTTGGCTGCACATGCTGCTTATAGGTCCACAGTTATTTTGGCAATATCCTGGCTCGAACCTGGGACCTTTTGCATGCCAGGCAAGCGTCTTACTGACTGGTGGTAGCACCCAGTTATACCAACTTCTGGCTGTGAACTGCTAATATTTCTAAAAAAATTGAGGTCTTTTCAATGTGTCAAAATATGCTTTTGAAGACTACGCTTGTCACTGTATCCCTTGCTACAGATATCACAGCAGAACCGTTTATAGCTAGTGTGTGTCAAACTATGCCTTTGGAGTCGGAACTTTAAAAGAAAAGACTTGTTACACACATCACAGCTATGCTCTCTTTTACCGGTGTGTATTAAACGGTGCTTTTGTAGTGTGGAGCTACGGTTGAATGCCTTGCCGCACTGTTCACAGACATACGGTTTTTCTGTACTATGTACTATGCGATGCTGCTTGAGATGGACTTTTTGACTAAATGCCTGGTTACATTCTCCACAAATATATGGTTTTCCAACATCAGTATTTCCTCCGGTGTGTACTAGGAGGTGTTTCGTGAGGTTGGACTTGAGGGCGAATGACTTGTCGCACAATTCACAGACATGTGGTTTTTCTCCGGTGTGAATCAGGAAGTGTCTTTTAAGGTTGATTTGCTTGTTGAATGAACGGTTGCAGAATTCACAGACATTCGGTTTTCCAGCCGAGTGTATTAGCAGATGGTTTTTGAGATAGGATTCTTTAGTAAATGACTTGCTACACATATTACATGCATGCGGTCGAGGTCTTTTGTCAGAGTGAGACAAGATGTGGTTTTGAAGAATAGATTTTTGACTAAATGACTTGTTACACTGTTCACAGACATATGGTTTTTGACTAGAGTGACCCATGATGTGTCTTCTTAGAGTAGAATCGTGCCGAAATGCCCTGTTGCACTCTTTACAGACATAAGGCTTTTCTCCAGTGTGTATTAGACTATGGATTTCAAGGTTGCGCAGATTTTTAAATGTCTTTTCACACACCCCACAAGTCTGCATCTGATTTGAAGAATTGTGTTTACAATATACACAGTATAATGGAACAGTACACTTTTACTGTATACAGTGTTTACAGTACAATAGCACAGTAAACACTTTCACTACATGCACTTTTTTTAAAATTAATATTACGTAAAAAAAATTGCATTTCCAAAAACAATTCTTAGTGGTACTTGTAGAGAAATAAGAATTTTCTTGATTTATGTAAATTATACAAATTTAATAGTTTATTTGGTTTTAACACTGAATAATTTGTTCAAATGGAGTGGCAGCAAAATTTCTTTTATCATTTGCTAGGGAAACTCTAGCTTTGAAATAAAATTTTATAATTATTCCTGTAACTTAATATAAAATTTCTAAGAAATCCTAAGAATTTTTGACAAACTTTTGCAAAAAAAAAAACTTTAGGCGAACACTTTAATAACGTCCGATTTTGGGGAACAGTGGAAGAATGACGAGTCTCAGGAAACAGACAACCACTTTGATGCTCCAAAAAAAATCTGAAAACCCAAAATAAAAAACATATAAGCAAGGAAGCAACACTTTTAAAACTTAATAAACAGTTGAAATTAGCAAAACTGTTGAAGAATAAAAGAAGCACAGTAGGTAGGGCCCATTGGTATATCACATCTTTTCTTCCCAATGTAATTACAGAAAATTTCAAAACAGCTTAAATATATACACTATTTAAAATATCTATATTAAAATATTAAATATACACTATTTAAAATAGTTCGGATTTTGTGAGAAGCGGTTGGCTTCAAAGTTTCGGGTTGTTTTTTATTCGCTTCATCTGCTTTATGTAAGTTTGTCTTTACCTATGTTTTTGATTTTGTTTTTTAATTTTGATTTTAATTCTCTTCTGGAAATTCCGCAGTACACTTCGGGGTAAAATTGGGATTTTTTTTATTTGACTCTCGTCCATCCCAATACAGAAAAGTGTATTGTTTTAATAGTGGCGTAAGGTTTTTACCTCCTGATGAAATGGCCTTTCCCACTATTTTTGGTTTCTTTCCATATCTTTTTTTATATTTTTTCATTTTTTTGTTTCACTTTTTTTGTTTTTTGTATTCGTTATATATATATATATATATATATATATATATATATATATATATATATATATATATATATATAGGATTAGCTTGAATTATCGTCGCATTAGAGCTATACAAGGGCTATTGGTGATGGCCATTGTAACTTAGAAACCACAGTCAAGTGACGAGACTTTGGATGATATTTAACTTACACTCCCTCGAAACGGGGTATTATTCGTCAGATTCGTTTGCTGCATTTATAGGTTAGCAGTCATTTTTGATGTGGACTTATATGGACCGTTTTCTTGAAAATTAATCAATGGCTAAGAGGTTAAAGAGAAGGGTTTAAAAATGGGAAGAGGATTCATTTGGATTTTAACCTCTTAATAACATTCTTAAAAATTAAATGTGGATTAATTGGAATGTCTTAACATGCATATAAAATAGCTAGTATATTCATTCTTTGGGAAAATAGGCGGTAGCTATTATATATATTATACTCCTGTTTCCTAAATAAGATCAGATTTACTGTATGGTCCCCCTTGGCGTGATTATTTCGGATTTGGCGATAAATAATTTTTCTGGCAACCTGTCTGACTTCGACTGATGATTTGAATTCTATGACTTCGCACGGATGACGTTTTCCGGCAACCCTATTTTTTTTAAAAAGTCGCCAAAATACGGACTTTTGACGCGATTTTGGAAAGTTTGCCAAGGGGGACCGTACAGTAAATCTCTACCCCTAAATATACCAAAGTGCCCATGAATGTCTTATTTGCCTATCAAATATATTGAACGGGGGTGCCGGTGTGTTTTTAACTACTTCAGATGGTGTGTTTCACCAGGGCAAATATGGTGCGGGAAACATAGCCTCTAACTTCACCTGTGAGCTGAGGGCAATTCTGGAGGCACTAAATATCTATAAGGCCCTTCCCACTTCCAAGCAGGCAAAGGGCCTAGTAATATTTTGCGACTCAAAGGCCGCCCTCCAAGCAATTCTAAAAGGACATTCTTCTATCACCCAAGAAATCATCTCAGGTCTTCAAGATCTTCAGACTATAAACCAGACCTGCATCCTCCAGTGGATTCCTGCACACGTCGACATAGAAGATAATGAAACTGCGGATATATTGGCCAAGGAGGGCAGAGACCTCAACACTAGCTGCAGTGATGTTTCTCTTCAGGATGCGAATGCAGTGGCCAGATATAAGCTTAGAGAAAAATCCATTCAGACCAAACATCTTCTCTCTGAAATAACTGCGAACAGATCTACTCTTAAAACCATAACTAGGATGAGAACCGGACACCACAGTGGTATGAAGATAGATGGAGATGGCAAGAAGATCTATAGAAGCTGTGAACATTGTCCTGATACACAGCTTACGCCTACTCACATCTATGAGTGTCCGGCTATGAACGCCAGCCTGAGAAAGATTGGAGTACTGCCGACTATGCTAGATCCGTATGGAGACAACATCAAGCAAGTCGTAGAAGAAATTATCAAAATTCACGGACACATATAGAGTTCGACTCTCATGGACACGACAAAAAAAGAAATATATATATATATATATTGAAAATTCATCGTCCGGAAGACGTTTGAAACAAAAGTTTTTAAAGGGGTCAAATGAATTTTTCTTGAAATTCAAACATGATTTTAATTAAAGCACATTTTGTAATTAGTATCTAGGACAAGATACCTAAAAGGTTTTAATTCCTTTTAAAAATTAAATTTAAAAAAATAAACTGTCCAAAATTATTAACATTGCACATTAGCTAATTATAATCTAATTAAATAACTGAAACATTAGTTTGGAAGAAATATAGTACAGTTCTTATACGCTTACTATTCCCCTAACCTCTCGTGTGGTTTTTAAGTAAACAGCAAAAAGCGTGCTCTTTTTGGTTTCCCCCACACTACTTGGGATTGGATCTCAACATTCTTTAACATCCAAATAGAGCTCAAATTTATTGTAATCAGAGAGTCAAAATTGGTAGCGAGAGACGCCTAGATGGTGCTACAAAAAAAATGGCTCTCAGTAGGGGAATATGCCGAGTCTGCTAAGGCTTTATCTCCAATGAAGCAGCCATGTTGGAAAAATAAATAAAAATACTTTAGTTTGAAGAGCAGGTTTGGGACAACAACGCTCACATCTTTTCTTGGAAAACCACACATGGTTGTAGGAGAATCCAAGCTTGTGTTGGGAAAAGTAGTAAGGACTATGGAGGTCACAGTCTGTTACGAAATGGAAAAATTATATTCATTTTCAATGGGGCAGTAAAACATTATTTCTGACTACCCTCCACATCAAACCATGAAAGAGTAGCAAAAACCTAGTAATAATTATAATAAATAGTTTTAGGGTTGCTGATAAAAAGTACAGGCAGATGCTACATTTATAAATTGTATATTTTTCGGTATGTTGCCGATGTATAGTCCTTCTGATTATAACACAAGCCTCATCGAAATCGCTTTCTTCCCCATCCCCCTTGTGTGGTTTTCTAGGAAACAGCTTGAATGTAGCTATTTTGTTTTTTTCCCCACCCTACTTTGGCCGAGTAGAAAAGGGGGCGTCGATAAGTAATGTGATGCATTAAGGTGGGGGGGGGGGGGGGGGGGCAAGCCGAATATCACGCAATTTTTTCCAACAAAAAAAATCAACACAGAGCTGCGAGAGAATATAATTAATTTCCTGTGAAATATGGTTTTCAACTTAAATTTGGCGAAATCTTACACGACAATATTTATCGTGGCTTGACGAACCATATTTCGAGCTATTGGAGCTTTAAAAACTATTTCAAATTCACTAAAAAAGAAATCAAATAAAAAAAAATACCAATTTGGAAAAAACTCACTTGATATTACGGGGCGAGGTCTAGCCAAATATCATGAAGTATCACCTGGAGAGGAGGAGGAGGGGGTGTAGAAATCGCATCACGTGATTAATGGACGCCCCCGAAAATGTGATTAACCTCACAACGGAGCCTCAAACGAGGAAGGTTTAGAACTGCCTCCCCCCCCATTTCCTGAAAAGTCATATGAGGGGGCGGGGAGTGTTTTTGAAGCTAGCATTGCAATCAGAAGGACTATATCAAAGTCCCAGACCAGGAAGTTGGAATTTTTAAAAGTTCAAATAGTATAAATATTGACCTGAAGTAAGATTTCTTTAAAATATATAGGAATTAAAACAAAACCCTAAGTGTAACTCATAAATCAAAATTATTTTCAATGATAAAAGTTTAGGTTTAAGCAAAACAACAACTTATTTATATCCTATCTGAACAAGTATTTTTTACAGTGTGTTTTTATTGAATGTTGAACACTTGAATAACCAAATGAAATATTATCAATTAATATAACGCATAAAAATACTCTTGTAAAGAGTGTTTTACGCTAAGAATATAACTTGAGGAATTATTACAAAATATGTGTTATTTTTCACAAAAAAACACACCCAAAAACACTTTTTTTAATTAAACCCGTTAATTAAGGTGTGCAATAAAATAGGTACATATACCTATGCAGCAAATCTGATGACCCTTATTTTAGTTCAACTACTACTACATAAAAAAAATTAGGAACAGCTAAAATAATTCTATAATTAACTTACTTAATTGTTTGTCATATTCTAAATATCTCAAATATACATTTTATGCAACTAATTTTCGAGAAACATCTCTTTACCGTTTTACTAGAATGTTTTTTAGTTTCTAAATAAACTTTTTTAAACCTATTGATTTTCGCAATTTAATACTTTGTTTACAAAAATCGAATCGATGATGGTAATTGGCATAGTAATCAGGGAGGAGAGATAGGTAATATCATACTTCATAGCCTCCTACATAGAATGCCATCTAAACTCGAGAAATAACATGGATTCACAGGCTGTCCTCAAAAAGTACTCTGGTCGCGCCATCTCTTGGTAGTCGTTGAGTAACATAATAAACAAATGAGTTATATTTTTTACTTTGTTTCTTCTTCCAAGCAATATTATTTGCCAGAGAAATTCATAAAATACCATTTTAAATTTTAAAAAAATCCCTCTTCAGTCTTCATAATGTTTGAATAGTGTAAAAACTGTTACAGAATATATCTGCCAAAAATCACAATTTTTAGAAATTTAAGATTAAAAAGCTAAAAACAGCAAGCACATATTTTTTAAAAAAAATAATCATGTAACGAGTTCTTTGTTTTTTTTAACTGTTTAAAAAAAACGCTATAGAACTATACATTTAAAATCCCCGTATAAGAATATTCTACTGGAGACTAAAACACAAGTAATAAGAATCTTGTTCAGAAGTTACATTATTAAAAAAATAGTTTTAGCTTCTTAAAGAAAATTAGCAAATACTATAATACTTATTAAATATGCTTCTGTTAAGAATAACAGTCCCTGAATAATAATACCATAACTTCGAACAACAACAAAACTTTAAAATAAGTTAGATCATTTAAATTTGTAACTCAACTATGAAGTGCATTTAAAGAAGAACATATATATTAGGAAGGGAAAAACAAATAATAATAATTAATTCATTATAAAAAGTTTTAAGGGTAAAAATATTTAGAATAGATGAAAATATTTTCACAAAAAAGAATACTAATTGTAAAAATTCTTTACCTAATATATTCCATTTCGTAGGCATTCCTATACAGAAACACCGTGTTCTTTCTTTGATTTATAGGATGGTATGATGCAAAAAAACAAGCCATTATTTGTAGCATTTAAAGAAGTTTACAAAAAAAATTATAAATTTCGAACTCGTTACCAAAATTCTTATCACAGCGAACTGGATGTAAACCAACAACAAACAACAACACATGCACGTTGTTGCGTGATGGCGCCATCTATTGACAGCTTTCTCATGACTTCCAATTTTGATCGAGCTTGGATGGCATTACATGTAGGGGGCTATATATTGAGAGGAGAGACAGCAAGCTCCTTCTACACCAAGTTGGGACACTTCGCGGGATGTCTATGGGAGAGAGTGGCAACTGGTTCGGTGTATTTTCGGCCTCCAACGGATCGCAGCGCCTCTAGTGGGAAAACCTTGGCTCCGGTCGAATTGTAGTTTCGGTTTTGTTAAACATATTTATATAAGTAATATTTATTATAGTTAAAAAAAACACATTGGGTTTTCGAAAAATTTGCACTGGATTCCCAAAAGGAAATCACACCATTGACCATACTTCTACTAAAACATTCATATTAAAGTGAAAATCCAACATCAAATTGAAAAAAAATCAGATTAAATTTGAGTATTAATCTATTAAACGCTTACAAAATTTGGCATTGACTGAAATAACGTCGCACTAGAGCTACACGAATGCTAACACTTACTAGAAAAATTTCGAATTAAAAAAATATTTGTCGTAAAATATTTCTTATTAAAAATATTATACATTTCTAAAAAAAGGATATTGGGGTAAAAAAAAGGTAATATTATTTTACTTTATATAGGTAATTAAGTATAATTATTTAAAGTAGATTTAAGAAATAAAATATGAATGAATCTTCAAGTGCTTTGAAGCAATAACGAAATAAATATATTGAATTTTCTTCATTTACTATATCATAATTTGTTTTTTCATCATAATCAATGTGTTTTTTTCCTTTTTATGAATTTAAGTACACCTTAAATACTGTTAGAAAAATGCATTTTTTTTTAATATTATGCTTACAAATTTAATGATTTAGTTAGTTTCGTTTTGCATCCCACTAAAAATTAGTCTTACATTATGATTATACTAATACCTTTTCAAATATGTTTTATGTTAGTTTATTGAACATATTTATATAAAGTAATTATTAGGTGCTTTAAACAAGGAAAATCGACAATTAATTTCAGTTTTATATCCAGATTTGCATCCCGGAACATAACACTTTTTCGTCATTTTCGGCCTCCAACGTATCGCAGCGCCTCTAGCGGGAAAAACCTTGGCTCCGGTCGAATGGTAACTTGTGTGAAGGACTTTGGAGATAGTAATGGGGAATGCCGTAATTGAATGGTACGGCAGAATTCTTTCTGGTCTTGAATGTTATATCCTGATTTGGTTGCAATTTTTTATTTGCATTAAAAAAAATATTGTTTTTGCCAAATATTATGTGGTTATGTGATTTTATTTTCCAATCTACGGCTCAGGTGTGAACCTTGTCACTTGACTACTGTTCATAAAATACTAGTCTTCTGTGACTGTGTTAAAGACTTACTTGAGTACTAGAAACAGAGTAAAACCCAAAAACGTTCATACCAAACATTCATCCGTTCATCTTCTATAATATATTTCATTATTTATTTTTTTCTATGGTAAGTATAAAAAATAGTTGTTATTCTTATCAACATAAAAATAGCTAGTTATTAACGTGCTTCCTATAAGTGTATTTTCTTGTGGCTTTGGTTGCTTGAGCATTTTCTAAAACATGGCGACACTCCAAAATTATCTGTTTTCCAGTTACTGCTAATCGTAAATGATTCTCAGGCGCTGTGTTTAGAATTTTCAGAAATTGCCTTTTAAACTATCCATTCATTTTTTAAAAAAGTATTGTAATGCATACAATGTTAGAAAATGGGGGGGGGGGGGGGGTAATAGGTATAATTTTTTTTTATTGCAAAGCAGCTAGAAAACATGAAAAATTGTGGAAAGGGGGTGGGCTAAAGGTGTATTGGAAGTAAGGGGAGGCTTGGTCATTTTCTTGGTAGAGGGGGGGGGGTACACTGGGAGGGTGCTTTACCTCACGCCTACTCACACTTCTAGCACTGCATACAGTGGCGGATTTATGGGGGGGGGGGGGGCCTAAGGGGGCTATAGCCCCCCCCCCCCCCATGAGACTCAAACTTACACTATATAAAAACGTTTTTTCCCCGAGAATTAAAAAAAACAAAACATTTAGCTTTTTTTTGTAGAAAAGTTTATATTTGAAGATGAGTAAACATATTCAAAACCCAATGTCTTCAACTTTGACTTAAACCACTTCTGCACTTAAACATTAACACTTAGGATTTAGTTAGCTTCGATAAGCTTATAAACAAAAGTGGCTCAAGTCAAGGTTTGAGATATTGGGTTTTGAAAGTTTGCTCCTCATTTTGATTGAGTTTTTTCGATAATACGATAATTTGAGGGCTTGAGCTAGACTTCGGTGCTCTCTGCTTCAGTGAGCTAAAGTCCTGATTATCAGTGTTTCTCCTCGCTATGGGAAACCGACTAAAATACAACTAATTTCAATTATTTCGTTTATTTATGACTATAACGGTGAATTAGAATCTGATAATTTGAACATCACACTATTATTGATTTAATTTTGAACAAATTTAATATCAAATTGAAAACAACATATACTCTTCAAAGCGTTTCACGATTCCAGGGTCTACTCAGCAAATCACACACAAAATATATTTTTTAATATTATGTGTTATCATTTTTAAAATTATGTGTATATAATAACACTATAATGTAAAAATTTATAAATAATTGGGAATACTTAATCATAACAGATTGATCGGAGATATTCATTGAAAGTTTGTCAAAAGTACCAATTTGTAGATTTGTGACACAAAAACGCAACTATATTCAAAGTGATATAACGTTAGAACTTAACTCAAGCACTCAAGTTGTATCAATCCAGATGTATCTTTCTCGCGTTCTCGTCAACAAATATTGTTAATTTAGTTATTCAATAACTTATAATTTTATCTAATATCCATTTAATTTTATTGAACCTAATCATGTAGTGGTAAAGTTACTTATATTTAAATTTATAAGTATTAAATTAGAGTAGGGATTAAAAATTTCAAACAATTGAGAACAAACAGTTTTAAAAATATTTTAATGATTCATTAAAAATGATGGTGTTGGGGCATAAGTTTTGCATAGGCATCCGAAATAGTAAATAAAATAGCAGCAAATACCAATGTAACATTAGACCCTAGCCAACGACCAAACACCCCAAAAAAGCTTTGCTTTCTTCACGACAGCATCGCACTCACATAGCAGTAGCACTCTTTGCTCCAGGCTCTCTGCGGGGTGGTCCTACGGTCCAATTATGTCCTCATCCCTCTTTTCTGCCCCTATTTTCCGACTAGGGTAAGAGAAAGATATTCGTGGGAGAAATTTCGCTATCCTCTTTGAAAGCTGACGATTGGGATCGGATAATGCTTTTACTGCCTTACAGGAAAGGACAAATACAATAGGGACGTCTAGACAGATACGTAGATTGTACAGTCATAGTAGAATTTTTTAGGCAATAAAAATAGTGACCACACGTGGGCTGCAAACGGGACGGGATAATTGGACGGTGACTCTGTTGTAGATGTAGATGCTTTTCTCTTTGCTTCTGTTTGTCCGAAGATGTTTCAGTTTCAGTACTATACAAGCCCCCAACTGATGTCTCACACGATGTTAAGTTCTCAAGTAAAGCGGCCTGCGGGGTACTTATTTTTATTTTATTAATTTTTTTTAAATATTTTTACGCAGTGTTTCAAAGAGCAAGCAGATATTTTAGCCACTGTTTTCCAATTTTTTTTTTATGTAGTTCGTTTTTTAAATATTTTTAATTATACAGTACTACGGTTCATAACATTTGTAATGTCTCCCAAACTAGTAAGTAGAACTACGTACGTTATTCATTGAAAATAAGGTAAAAAAATTGTATTATATTATATATACAATGTTTATAGTATTTTCAAAAATTATTTTTCAATTAACTGTATAATTTTTATATAGTTTAATTCCGAGCATTTTTTTTAACACTGGAGACCAGGCGAAGCTAATGAAAGAAAAATATCACCTACTAATTTGAAAATCAAGTCACTGGGCGACAATGACAAGGGGAACTTATAAAAAAAATCCCTTCCCATGACTCCACAATTTTTTTAAAAAATTATTATCGTTCCGTTTTTAAAATTTCCATTCTATTAGCGCTCTGTACGTGTAAAAACAAATTTCTAACTCTTCGACAGATTAGACAAATAAAAAGAATCGGAATTTCTGATTGAATGGTTATGTCATTATTGTTAGTTGGTCGTTGTAATATTCCATAATTTATAGAAATACATATTAAAAAAAGCCATTCTCTGCTTAAAATACGTTTTCTAATGAAAATTTTACGCAAGATTACGACTTCATTTATTGGAATTATTGAGAGAATCATTTAATTCTTGTGTTTAAAATCAAATCTTTTACTTTGATATAATTTAAGTTTGCAATTTTTAGGAGAATAAGCAATTTCTTTTTAACTAAAGTAATAATTTTAAAATGTTCTAAAAATATTTTCTTTTTAAAAATCCTTATTATGCAGCATATCACATTAAAAAAACATAAAAATAAAATGACAATGCCCTCAATATTATGTCAGTGTGTCAAAGAGCTTTTTTTGTTATTGGTCTATATAGTTGTTTAAAGAAATTTAAGAATTGTCAAATATAGTGAGATTTGACTTTTTGAAAGTCAATAGTGTAATAACTCATTTTGTAAGAATTTAAATAATTGTTTTTTCTTGATAATTTGTCAAGTAACTAACAGACATTTAAAAAAAATTCCTTTAAATTTTGGCTTAACAATGCTTACTGATGCCTTAAATATGAATAGAATATTTGCTAAGATTTTTAAAACTAAACTATGACTTTTCGAATCAAATTATAGCAAAATTTAAAATAAAATAATTTTTGTTTTGGTAAAGTAATAATGTTAAAAGAAAGATTTTTATGCGTCAGAACTATGCCATTTCTTCATTTGGTCTTTTTAATTGTGTGTTTTTTGGGGGTAGTAGATGCTGAGACTGATGTTTTCTTTCTATCTTTCTTCTACAATTTCACTCATGTGTCGGCTCGTCACTTAACTGTGGTTCTAAATTACGACGCCCGTTGTCTATAACCCTCGTGCAGCTTTAGTGCGACGATAATTCAAACTAACCTTCTACAAAAATTTAGTTAATTCTTGAAAATAACTTTTTTTCCTACCTTGCGAAATTAATTGAAACGAGTGATTATTCCATTATCCAAATTCCATTATCCGAAATTTTTTTGATAAAGGTAGTTGGAAAGGGGGGGAGGGGGGGCTTTCCAACTACCTTTATATAAAGAATTTCGTACAGTATAAAAATTCTACAAAATACGTGAGTTTAATTAGTTAGTATTCAATTTCTTATTTTAAAATATGCCGTTTACTTGTGTACTTATAACACTGAACTTTAATTAAATTCAAATATTTTAAACTTTTTATTATGTTCAGAAAATTATAAATGCTAATATTATATTTGAACTGCGCAAAGCAGTTTCTTTTCCCGATTTATTGCAATAAATTTTTAAAAAATTCTTTTGAACTGATAGCTGTACTTGCTTTTGAAATTTTTATAAAACGTCAATCAAATCTTATACATTCAATCAAATACATTTATTACATATTAAATAACTCTAAATAGCTTAAATTACAACACTTTCATATATTTATTAACTTCATTATTATTTTTATAAATTAGTTCATATTATTTAATAATTTTTAATTTACAGTAAATAATAAAAACTAAATTATAAGATTTAATTAATATTCATAATTTAATTAACATTCATAATTTAATTAATTATTTCATAATTTACATATTATTGAAAATAGTATGCATTAGTAGCATTTACAGTTAATTAATGCATTTACTAATTAGTTCACATAAAAATGTACATCGCATCCCCCCATTCGCGGTTGAGCCATCGAGTTAGCCCCCCCCCCCCCCCATGTTGAAGTTCTAGATCCGCCACTGACTGCATATATACGTAAAATAATATAACTTTCCACTTTGGTAAGTCATATCTTCTTAGCAATTTGAAAAAATATAATGCCTCTTATGAGCCATTATTCTTTTTCCTCAGAAAGAAAAAAAAAACATTTGGAATAAACCCAGGTTACAATTCTGTTAGTAGATAGGTAAAATTCTAGTTGTTGACTTGACAACAAATTTCAAAATTTTGTGAGTTTTTAAATAGTGATAAATTACTTTTTCTTGCAACCAGTACACTAATCAAAAGAAGATGATGTTAAACTTAGGTGCACACAGCGGAGACTGGTTGAGACAAGTTTTAGGGTTACCGGAAAAAAATCAAGTTAAGATAGCTTTCGAAAAATGTGATTTTTGAGATGTCTGCAATTATAAAAATCGTTGGGCCAGGGACTAAGATTCACTATCAACCTTACAATATTTGTCCAAACACAGGTAAAAATACATTAATTTAACAACTTTCAAAAAATATATATTTTTATTCCGCAACATAATTAAAAAAAACTAATCAACGTTTAGATTTGAGATGCTGCTTGAGCAAAGTTGATAGCCGCCATTTTACATGAACTACTGGTCTTTAAGGCATCTGTTAATACAAATTGTTTTGGGTAAAATTCAGTCGCTGGCTGACAAATTATAAAATTTGGAGGTTTTTTTAAAGAATTATAAATAACTTTTTCTGTCAACTATGTGCACTAATCAAAACAAGGGGGTGTTGAACTGATATTGAATGTATCCAGAAGCTGATTGACTCCAGTTTTAGGGTTACAAATTAAATGTTTGTATAAATCAGTCATAATAAATATCAAATAAATGTAGTTATTGTTTAGGACTCGTGCTATAAAAAGTCTGTGCAGCCAAAGAGTTTGATGAATAATACCCTGTGTAGAGGGAGTGCACGTTAAATATGCTCCAAAATCCTGACACTGCATACCATGTTGCTCCTGAAAGTTGCATTGGGTGCACTTTTAAAACACTGATAAAAATACATACATTTAACAACTTTAAAATCATACAAATTCTTATTTTGCAAAAGAATAAAAAAAAAACTCATCAATGTTCAGATTTAAGATACTGCTTGACACCGTACTATTTTGAGCAAAGTTGATAGCAGCAATTTTACATGGTCTGTAAACAGGGTTGGGGTTTTCCTATCCAAAACTAATATTTCCCATACCAGCGAGAAAAACTGGGAAATACCTCTTTCTTACAGAAAAAAATGGGAAATACCATTTTTTCTTAGATATACCTTATCTGGGAAATTCTTTTAAATTAAAAGTTTTATAAAAGTAAAATCAGTTTTTCTTTTGTTTACATCCTAATTTTTGTATTCGGGCTGTGACTCCAATTTTGCCATTGCCTGGGTGTGGGAACCCTTCTTAAGTTCATACGTTTTGTTCCCTCTCATCCCCACTATAGCCGTTATAGTTTGCCAAGGCCTAGTGAAGTCGTTTGATATTATTTCTAAATATAGTAGACATAACTCAATATTTACCCTACACAATATTTAAATGAATATTTACCACAGACAATATTCTAATAATTTTTTATGTTTATGCAAATGGGAACCTTTAAATAATAATAAACAGGAGTACATGATTATTATGTTACCATAGATGTAAAATAACTAAGGAAGGTTTACCTATTTTTAAAAATATTATGGCCATGATAAATATTTATTACAATACAAAATTGAAATTCTTTTAATTAGTCCCATTAAATAACATTTAGTAATTAAGTGTTTCAATATTTAAGTTTTTCTCAGGTGGGAAAAACATAATTTTTCCCAGGACGGTAAATACCGGTTTTTACCATGGTATTTACCGGGGGTGGTAAAAACCATGCCAACCCTATCTGTAAGGCATCACTTTTTTTCACAACCATGTGCAAACTAGGGGGATGTCAAACTAATGTTGAATACATCTAGAAGCTGATCGATTCCTGTTTTAGGGTTTCAAATTAAATTTTTGTATAAATCAGTCGCGTAATAAATATCAAATAAAGTAGTTATTGTTTAGGACTCTTACTATAAAAGGTCTGTGCAGCCAAAGAGTCTGATGAATAGTACCCTGTGTAAAGGGTATGCACATTAAATATGCTCCAAAGTCCTGACACTGCATAGGACATTGCTCCTAAAAGTTGCGTTGGGTGCCTAGTCTGGTGTTGGCTCGTCACTTGATAGTGGTTTTAAATTACGACAGACATCGACAATAGCCCTCATGCAGCTTCTAGTGCAACAATAATTCAACTCAATTTGGCATTAGATTCAGTTTAGCCTCTAATTACTGTACTATTGCTGGCTATACTCAATAGATAACTTATTTTACAGAATCTTCCTTGCTCAAAGAACTGCAGTACATTCCCAAGTGCATACGATTGTAGTGAAGTTAAAGTTGGAATTAAAGAAACTACCAGCTGGGTAACTTTATAAAATAAGGTTATTAAAATATTTTTAGAACTGAAGTCAGATTACTCAAATGGATCAAAATGAAGAAAATAACTTATTGTGTGATATTTGTCACAAAGATTTCATGCAAGAGACGGTGTTGCAAAGTCGCCGTTTGACCTGGGCCAAGAGCAAAACTCATAGCTGTGAAGTGTGCAACAGGGCTTTTGCCTTCAAGTCTCTCCTCACAAAGCATCGGTCGGTCCACAAAGTAACACAACACAGCTGTGGAGTTTGCAATCGGAAATTTGAATCAAAGTGTAAGCTTCGAAGTCATTCAAACATCCACATAGGCAAATCACCTATGTATAACTGTGAAGTGGGGACAAACCATGTAGTTATAGCAACGCCCTTCAACGACATTATTTGGTTCACACTGGTGAAAAGCCCCATGTGTGTGATGTTTGTAATAAACGTTTTGCTTTAAAGGTTCACTTCGGATACATGTTCTGATACATACTAAAGAAAAACCTCACATCTGTCCAGTATGTAATAAGAAATATAGATATGCTACAAACCTTAAAAGTCATATCTTGGGTCATACAGGGGAAAAGCCTCATAGCTGTGAACTATGCAACAAGGCATTCAAGCTCAGGACCGGGCTTTGATGTCATCTTTTGAACCACACTGGGGAAAAGCCCCATAGCTGTGAATTATGCAACAAGGCATTCAGGCTCAAGTCCCAGCTTCGGAATCATCTTTTGAAGAACACTGGGGAAAGCCATATTGCTGTGAAGTGTGTAGTAAGGCATTCAGGTCAAGATCCGCTCTTCGAGGACATAAATTTCGAGGGTCACATTAGAAAAGAGGACGACATGTGTGGAAAGGGTTTTCCCTCAAGAGGCTTTCCAAAACCCCCCTTTGTCTCAAAACAGGAAAAAAAAAACCCCACTCTTGTAAAATGTGCAACCCCACTTTTGAAAAAAGGGGGGAACCCCTTAAAAGGGGAGTTTTTCTTGCACAAGAAAAACCCCACTCTTGTAAAAATGGGGGAACCTCATTTTTTTTAAACGGGGAACCTTAAAAGGGGATGTCTTGTCTTGCAAAAGGGAAAAACCCCCCTCTTTTTGAAGTGTGAAAACCCTTTTTTTTGTAAACGGGGGAAAAACCTTAAAACTGTCTTGTCTTGCCCCAAGAAAAAAACCCCCAAATCTTGGAAGTGGGCAACCTCACTTTTAGTAAACGGGGGAACCTTCAAGGCATGCCCTTTGTCTTGCACAAAAAAAAACCACAATTTGAAAAGTTAAAACCCACTTTAGTAAACGAGGGAACCTTAAAGGGGCATTCTTGTCTTGCACAAAGAAAAAAACACTTTTGTAAGGGGGTAAAACCTCATTTTTAGAAAACGAGGGACCTTACAATTGATTTTTTTGGCGAGGTACTTTTTTCCCCGGGACTGTGGTCCATGCGCGCGGTATACATGCGTGATACTTTCGCCCCCGGGGGGAAGACACGTCCCTATTACTGCTAAGCGAAAGAACGGACGTCATAAATATGAGGAAAAATGCTGTGTGCTTTCCTTTTTAATTTAGGGGTGTAAATAAAATGAGAATTTTAATTGGACGTCCCTGATTACCTAATTTAAAAAAAAATGGCAGCGAGATGCGGGTTTTGAGAGTTTTTTTTTTTTTTCGAAACGCGTTTGTAAACGAAACCAAAAGCGTCGTGTAAAGCACGTGTTAAACTCCTGAACTCTAAAAATGCTGTGTGAACTTTTTAGGGACGTGTGATAACTTAAATACTCTGTGTGAGGCCTAACACCCGGTATAAGGGAAAACTCAACTTTTCCGGAATTAAACGGACAAAATTACTTATATGGGCGGTAAAAAAACGGGGGCCCCACTAATTTTAAAAGACTGGATAAAGAAAAAATTGGAGGAAAAAAACCAAAATTTTAAAAAGGTTTTATGAATCTACTAACGAACGCGTAAAACGGATGCATAGTTACATAAAATTATCGTTGTGGGCCCCGCAAGCTCCCCATACAACAGAAGTAATGAAAAAATTTTGGGAAAAAATAAAGTAAATTTTAAAACCGGCAATAGAAAAAAAGAAAAATTGACGTCGCAAACGAATTAAAAAACTGAAATTCATCAAAAAAAAAATTTGAATGACTACATTGCCAGAGCACGGGGATAGCGACGAAATGTCAAGCATCCCCCGGAAATTTTTAGAACGCAATCGTCTACCACCTGTTCGGGCTACGGGGCCCTTTTTCAAGAGTCCGAGAAAATCTTGAAAACTCAACGGGAAAAATCTATGGCAGGTGCTCGAAATACTACGTGAAGAAAGTGACCAGTACCCGAAATCGAAATACCGAGGGTCGACGGGAAGTGTTCTACTCTAAGAAGAAAATAAACTGGAAATAGCGGTCAGATTTAAACTGCAAAAAGTTGGTCCGTGAAAGGATTGTTTCTACAAGAACAATACAAAACCCTAACAAAACCGTGGACTGGGGCGGACAAAACAGAAAACCGAACCAGCATATCTACAGCACTGACGATACTCCCCGAAGATGGCAGTCCAGACGAGGGACCGCACAACAAATTACGAAACAAAACAGTAATGACAATATTTGGATTCTAGACAGTGGGAAACAATCATCTACTAAGATACATTTGTTTGAAGAAATACATCCTGAAATAGTCAATTAAACCTGGCTGGAAGGAAAACCAAATAAGCACTGTGGGCAAAGGTAGGTTCAACAAAACTGTAAGTAAACTCCTTTTAATTTACCTATTGAGGTTAACTATGTACCAAACCTAAAAAATAATTTATTTATCGGTACCTTGTTTTAATGAAAAAAGGTTAGTAAATTAGGTAAAGTCGTGGATCGTTCAATTCAACGTTTCATTTATTTACACAGTAAATTAATATAGGTAAAGCCACAGCATTATACCCGTCATATTTTATGACGCCGTTACTTTCGCTTAGCAGTAGATAGAGGACGTGTGTTCCCCCGGCGGCAACCGACACGCCTGTTACACGCGCGCATGGACCACAGGCCCGAAAAATTTAATACGCCGCCAAAAGGAACCCAAACCCCCCTTCGGCAGTATTTTTTAAGATGAAAACCCCAATTAAAACAATTTTACATACCATATCATAAACATACATAAAAATAAATATTATCTAGGAATTAATTAAACAAATTTTTTAGCATTAATTAATAATCATAACAATAATTACTGAACAATAATCTTTAAATAAAGAGATTTGTTTAAAGAATCAATAATTTTATCTTCATTTACTGCCTTTGTAAGAAATCTTCTAGTAACAAATCAGTTTTTGGTATTTCAGTTAAATAACTTGTCCATTAAACAAGTCTTTTCACAAAATAAATCGCAAAATTCTATTCTGGACTTATTAGAAGATCTATTACCTTTAAGATACTGTTTGCTGCTTGGCTTTGTCAGAAAATAAGATTACTCACATTTATAAATTGTTTACATGTCATTTCACTTAAAATTTACAGTCCAAATAATATTTTAAACAATTCTAAATGAGAACAATTCACTTCACAAGTAATAACTTCACTTTTTGTTTTTGCATTTCCATAGTTCGAATCGCCTAATAAAATATATCCCACAAATGACTTAGCATTTTCTGCATTTTCCCCATGATCTCTGAAGTACCGTAATAAATCCCATTTCTTGCTATAAACATTTTTTGTCTTTAGTCCCTTGCAAATTCTTAAGCCCCTTTTTTGTAGATTTAGATGTCCTTTTTTCTGTCTTTGTTTGAATTGTGACAGTACCGTTACAAAATATGTCAGGACGTGCCTGTTTGCCAAATACAAAAGTTCCCAATTAACTCTTGATAAACATTTATCAATTAATCATCACTTAGTGGAAAACTTTTATCTTAACCCCCCTTACAATTGGGGTTTTTCCACAGTTTACAATTTTCCAATTATGCTAATTAACAATGTTCAACTACTTAGTTGTGAAATACTAATACCTTATCATGATTTTCATTTCTGCCCAAAATTTAGAACTCTTATTTTCATGCAATTCAAATACCTTTAATTTTTGATATAACATTTTCATAAATTTTTTCAGATGTAAAAATATTCCAAATCATCAACAAATGAACAAAGAATTAAAATATCATCATTATCGTCATTATGAATACCAATTACTGAATCAAAATTGTTTTATCCAATACGCTGTAATTCACTCTTTAATTTTAAATACCAATTTTTACCACTTATTGAAAACCATATAAATCTTTTTCAATAAACAAAATTTATCTTTTCCAATATTTCCTCAAACCAGGGGGAAAAATTTTTTACTAAACATGTCTTTTTAAATACTATAAAGATATCTGTTTAAATAATAAAATTTTACACTCAATACTCAATTTGCCTGAAATTGCAAGTAATAACCTTAACTTTCTTATTTAAACAGGTGAAAAATTCAGATTATTTTTATTATTAAAATCGGCTGCTACGACCTTGCTTTATAAATCAACAAACCTTTTCATTTTTTTTTAAAAAGTAAAAACCCTTAGTTTTTATTATTTGTTTTTTTCTGGAACATCTGGATTTCGAATCATATGTTTTTTCAAAGATTCCAATTCGCTATCGTTTGCTTCTTTCCATTTATTCCAATCTGGCGACCTTTACCTCTTCAATATTATTGGGAATTAGTTCAGTTGATTCGCAATTTTTAATTTTTTTTTGTTTTTATTCTTTCCGCTCGCGGCCTTGGGCTCGGTGTTTCGTCAAGGTACTCGCGTCTGGCTCCTCAGAGTCGGAAAAATCATTGGATTCTCAACAAAGTCTTTTTTTTTCTAATTTGTTATCGAAATTTTCTATTTCCCATAACTTGTTTTGTTTTTTGATAGTAATGTACACCTTTTATTCTCTTAAATTTAACTGTCTCTCTTCTATTATTGCACCCTAATATATCATAAATTCTATAACCTATACGCCTCTGGAATAACCAACAAAATTCCAGTTTTTGCCGGAACTCAAATTTTTGTTTCTTTTTTTATTTTGGCTACGTGATAGTACAAACTGATCCGAATTTCTTTAAGTAATTAATTTTTGGTTTTTTCCCGTCCAAAATTTCAAGTGGTATTTTTCTTTTCCATTTTTTGTCAAATTATTACTGAGTACAGAAATTAACGCATTCCGCCCAAAATGATGCCTAATTGGACTTTAATAAAGGTTTTGGCTCTATCGGTAAAGTTCTGTTCCTCTTTCAGCTTATTGTTTCTGGATTATAGGGAATGGTTTTTTTTCGTGAATTATTCCCGTTTTCAAATAAACTATTATCTCTCATTAACAAATTCCCCCCATTATCACTTCTTACCCTTTTAATTCTTTTCCCGTTTGGTTTTCCTTTAGCTTTAAATTCAGTAAACACATCATACACTTCATCCTTATTTTTTATGAAATAAGTAAAGTCATTCCACTGTAATATCCACAATTATGAAAAATATTTACTTTTTCCCAATGATTCCGTTTGCATTGGTCCACAAAGGTCACGTATAGTAATTCTAAAATATCCGAATTATTCGTGTTTTTGTGGGATGATACTTTCTTGTAACTTTACCTATACAAATGCATCACAATTAAAGTTTTTTACGTATTTGGTATTTTAAAATCAATTCAATAAATCTTTCATTTTAAACATTACTTCGGGTTTAAAATGAACAATCGGCTATCCACTTTTATAATTATTATATATTTCTTAACAAATAACATTCCAATTACCAATGGATTTAAATAACCTCTAGTCTATTTTCTTTAAATGCTTTAAACAAGAATTTTTTCTTTATCAAATTTAAAAAGCTTTTCTATTGATTCAATTCTGATCCTTTCTTTTATTAAACAAGGTACCGATAATAATTATTTCTTAATTTGGTAATAGTTAACCTCAGATATCGTTAAATTAATAGGAGTTTACTTACGTTTTTGCTTGAACCACTTTGAAGGGTTATTTGGGTATCCTTACCAGCCAGGTTTAATTGACTATTTTCGGATGTATTTCTTAAACCAAAATGTATCCTTACTAATTCGTTGCACCCACTGTCTAGAATCCAAATATTGTCATATACTGTTTTTTTTTCGTAATTTGTAGTGCGGTCCCTCGTCTGGTACTGCCTTTCGGTAGTACGTCAGTGCTGTAGATATGTGGTTCGGTTTTCGTTTTAGATCCGCCTCCTCCCTTTGTTTTTTTGGTTTTTGATATTTGTTCTTGTAGAAACAATCCTTGCCACGTGACCACCTTTTCTGCAGTTATAAATACTCGACCGCTATTTCCATGTTTTATTATTCTTTTAAGTAGAAAAACCCTTCCGCGCTCGATCCCGGTATGTCGATTTCGGGTATGGTCACTCTTCTTCACGTAGTATTTCGAGCACTCGTCCAGACTTGTCCCGTTGATTTTCAAGATGTTGGACTCTTGCAAATCGGCCACGTAGTCCTCGAACAGTGTGGTAGACGGTTCGCGTTCTGAAACTTCCGGCCCAGTGCTTGACATTTCGTCGCTAGTCCACGTGCTCTGGCAATGTAGTCATTCGAATTTCATTTTGATGAATTTCGATGTTTTTTAATTCGTTTGCGACGTCAATTTTTCTGTCTTCTAGTTGACCGGTAAAGTTTGACTTTATTTTTTTCCCACAAAGTTTTCGCATTTACTTCTGTTGCGTACTGGAGAGCTTGCTGGTCCGATAACGATAATTTTATGTAAGCTACTGCATCCGTGTTACGCTGTTCCCAGTTAGTAGATTCATCATCCTTTAAAATCGTTGGTTTTTCCTCCAATATTGCTTTATCCAGTCTTTTCAACGTGAGTGCGGCCTGTATTTTTACCGCCCATATGAAGTAGTTTTGTCCGTTTAAGTTCCGGAACGTTGAGTTTTTCCATTTTACCGGGGTTTGTTAGGTCATCAACAAAGTATTTAAGTTCATCACACAGTCCTCTAAAATAGTTCACACAGCATTTTTAGAGTTCAGGAGTTTAACAACGTGCTTTACGTTACGACGTTTTTGGTTTTTCGTTACAAACGCGTTTCGAAAAACTAATAAATACTTCTCAACCACGCATCTCGCTGCCATTTGTTAGTAAATTAGTAAGTCAGTGGATCGTTCAATTCAACAGTTCTCATTTATTTCACACAGTAAATTATATAGGTAAAGCACACAGCATTATACCCGTCTATTTTATGACGTCCGTTACTTTCGCTTAGCAGTAGATAGAGTGACGTGTGCTTCCCCCGGCGGCGAACCGTATCACGCATGTATACACGCGCGCATGGACACACAGTCCCGGAAAAATAGTACGCTCCCCAAAAAGGAATCACAGAAAGGATGCAGAATTGAATCTAATAGAAATAGCATTTTTAATATTTGATAAAGATAATAAATTCTTGTTTAAAGCAATTCTAAATGAAAATAGACTAGAGGTATATTTAAATCCATTGGATAATTTGGAATGTTATTTGTCTAATGAAATATATAATAATTTAAAATGTGGCATAGCCGATTGTGTCATTTAAACCCGAAGTACATGTTTAAAATGAAAGATTATATTGATATTGATGTTAATACAAATGACGTAAAAAACTTTAATTGTGATGCATGTGATATAAGTAAAGTGACAAGAAAGTATCATCCCACAATAAATCACGAACTAAGTTCGGATATTTTAGAATTACTATACGTTGACCTTTGTGGACCAATGCAAACGGAATCATTGGGAAAAAGTAAATATTTTTTCAAAATTTTGTGGATGATTACAGTGGAATGTACTTTACTTATTTCATAAAAAATAAGGATGAAGTGTATGATGTGTTTACTGAATTTAAAGCTAGATATGAAAACCAAACTGGGAAAAGAATTAAAAGGGTAAGAAGTGATAATGGGGGTGAATTTGTTAATGAGAGATTAGATAGTTTATTTGCTAAATCGGGAATAATTCACGAAAAAACCATTCCCTATAATCCAGAAAGTAATAAAGCTGAAAGAGCGAACAGAACTTTACTCGATAGAGCCAAAACCATATTATATGAAAGTCAATTAGGCATGCAGTTTTGGGCGGAATGCGTTAATTTCTGTACTCATGTAACTAATTTGACACCAAGAAATGGAAAAGAAAAATTACCACTTGAAATTTGGACAGGGAAAAAACCAAAAATTAATTACTTAAAGAAATTCGGATCAGTTTGCTACTATCACGTAGCCAAAATAAAAAGAAACAATAAATTTGATGTCCCGGCAAAAACTGGAATTTTTGTTGGTTATTCCAGAGAGCGTATAGGTTATAGAATTTATGATATATCTAGTGGCGCAATAATAGAAGAGAGATCAGTTAAATTTAACGAGAATCTAAAAGGTAGTACATTACTATCAAAAAATAAAACAGAAGTATGGGAAATAGAAAATTTCGATAACGAATTAGAAAAAAAAAAATGACCTTGTTGAGAATCCAAATGATTTTTCCGACTCTGAGGAGCCAGACGCGAGTAACCTTGACGAAACACCGAGCCCAAGGCCGCGTAGATCGGAAAGAATAAAGCAAAAAAACATTAAAATATGCGAATCAAACTGAACTAATTCCTAATAATATTGAAGAGGCTAAAGGTCGCGCAGATTGGAATAAATGGAAAGAAGCAATCGATAGCGAATTGGAATCTTTGAAAAAACATGATGTATTCGAAATCACAGATGTTCCAGAAAACAACAAAATAATAAAAACTAAATGGGTTTTTTCTTTAAAAGAAAATGAAAATGGTTTGTTGATTTATAAAGCAAGGCTCGTAGCAGCCGATTTTAATAATAAAAATTATACTGAATCTTATTCACCTGTTGTAAATATAGAAAGTTTAAGGTTATTACTTGCAATTTCAGCTAAATTGAGTATGAGTGTAAAATTTTATGATGTTAAGACAGCATATCTTTATAGTGATTTAAAAGACACTGTTTATGTAAATATTCCACCTGGTTGTGAGGAAATATTTGGAAAAGATAAAGTTGTTTATTGAAAAAGAGTTTATATGGTTTATCAATAAGTGGTAAAAATTGGTATTTAAAATTAAAGAGTGAATTACAGCGTATTGGACTAAACAATTAGATTCAGATAATTGTGTATTCATAATGACTGATAATGATGATATTTTAATTCTTTGTTCATTTGTTGATGATTTAGGAATATTTATACATCTGAAAAAATTTATGAAAGTGTTATATCAAAAATTAAGAGTGTATTTGAATTGCATGAAAATAAGAGTTCTAAATTTTTGGGTCTAGAAATTGAAAATCATGATAATGGTATTAGTATTTCACAATCTAAGTATGTTGAATCATTGTTAATTAAGCATAATATGGAAAATTGTAAAACTGTGAAAACACCAATTGTAAGGGGTGAAGATTAAAAGTTTCCACTAAGTGATGATTTAATTGATCAAACTGTTTATCAAGAGTTAATTGGTGAACTTTTGTATTTGGCAAACAGGACACGTCCTGACATATCACTTGTAACGACCTATCTGTCACAATTCAAACAAAGACCAGAAAAAAGACATCTAAATCTAGCAAAAAGGGTCTTAAGATATTTGCAAGGGACTAAAGACAAAAAATTGTTTTATAGCTATGAAATGGGATTATTACTGGTACTTCAGATGCATCATGGGGAAATGCAGAAAATGCTAAGTCATTTAGTGGGAGTATTATTTATTAGGCGATTCGTTAATTTCATGGAAATGCCAAAAACAAAAGAGTGTAAGTCTATCTACTTGTGAAGCGGAATTGTTCTCTATTTCAGAATTGTGTAAGAATATTATTTGGACTGTAAATTTATTAACTGAAATGATCTGTAAACAATTTATAAATGATAGAGTAATCTTACTTTCTGACAGCCAAGCAGCAATACAGTATCTTAAAGGTACTAGATCTTCTAATAAGTCCAGACATATGAATATGCGATTTCATTTTGTGAAAGACTTGTTAATGGACAATGTTATTGAACTGAAATACCAACAAACTGATTTGTTACTAGCGGATTTTCTTACAAAGGCAGTAAATGAAGATAAATTATTGTATTCTTTAAACAATATCTCTTTGATTTAAATGATTATTGTATTAAGTAATTGTTTTTTAGTGATTATCAATTAATGCCAAAATAATTTGTTTAATTAATTCCTAGATTAATATTATAATTTTTATGTATGTTATATTGTATATGTGTATGTAAAATGTTTTAATTGTGTTTCATCTTAGAAAAATATTGCTCGCAGGAGGGGTGTGTGATTCCTTTTGGCGAGCGTACTATTTTTCCGGGACTGTGTGTCCATGCGCGCGTGTATACATGCGTGATACGGTTCGCCGCCGGGGGAAGCACACGTCACTCTATCTACTGCTAAGCGAAAGTAACGGACGTCATAAAATATGACGGGTATAATGCTGTGTGCTTTACCTATATTAATTTACTGTGTGAAATAAAATGAGAACTGTTGAATTGGACGATCCACTGACTTACCTAATTTACTAACAACAAGACATGTCTTGCACAAGAGAAAAACCACACTCTTGTGAAGTGTGCAACCTCAATATAATTTTTTTTATATCAACCATTTTGTTAAACATTTATTTTTAAAAAAAATAAATGGGCCAAAAGCCAGTTTCAAAGTAAGGAGAAACACAAGGCAATCCATGTTTTAATTGCATTTTTATTTGGCTTTTGAATTGTTGAATCAAAAGACAATGATGTATTTAGATATTTATTGATGTAGCATTTAATAAAGTGATTGCAAAATTGATACATTTGATTAAAATACAGTCGATCCCTGTTAACCGCGAACTCGAACGGAACAGCAAAACATTTCGTCTTAACCGTCAGGATTTTTTTTTCATTGAACCAGTAAATAGTTACCAAAAATAACATCTAAAAATCATTATAATTTTATAATGTAATACATTACTAATACATGTATATAATTAGTAATTCAATAAATAAAGTTCATTTGGACAAGTACATAATATAGAAAATTTGTAAGGAATAGCAATTGTATTAAAACTGACGAATAATGGGGGATATCGCGATTTTCTCAGACAAAGAGAAAAAAATTATGAGTTTGTTTGCCGCTTTTTTTTAAATGTTTTTTTCACTTGTTCTTCGCAACTTTGAATTTCTAATAAAAAAATTTAAAATTCTGAATTTGGTTTTGGGTTAAGCGGGATTTTGCTTAAGCAGTTTCGCATAAAAAGATTTAGTACGCTCAAAGATTTATAAGCAGATGAAATGCTTTCAGCTCATCTTAAGCAAAATTTCGTGTTAACGAGGTTAGACTGTATTTCAAAAACAAAGATATGTATTATTTGGTTTTTTGCAAACTATTATACATTTATAAATGTAAACTGTTCAACATTCATATTATTTGAACTAAGTTTCGCTGCCTAATGCACACAAGATATGTAAGTTGGCACAAAAGGGGTACAAATATAAAGGATACCTTGGTTTGAATGTTTATTTTTTAACAGAAAAATTGACAATTTTTTTTTCAATTATGGCAGTAACAGATGACGTTTAGTACAGTAAGTTTTTTATACATTTCTCAAATATATGTGTAGTACATCAAAGGATGAGAGAAAAAAGAATGTTACCATTCTATGTTAGATAAATTCAGTTTTCAAATAAACGTTACAAAAAAAGGTGTTACATTTTGTAACTACCAAGTTGTAAAGACATTTATAAAATATTTATAACAATAAATTTAAGTATGCTATAAAATTTGGGGCATTACTTCTTTTTGGCCTTCAGAATGTGACAAACTATTTTCTTTAGCTGTGTTCTTTCCATGTATGCTTTATGACATATATCACAAGAATAAGGTTTCTCTCCTGTATGACTCAAATGATGCGTCCTTAGACTCGTCCTGCTGTTTAAACGTCTTATTGCACACTTGACAACACAGGGGCCGCTGCCCGGTATGAGTCAACATATGCTGATTGAAAACAGGCTTCAGCAAAAAAAATTTAACCCCAAAAAATTTGGAGCATTTACTCCTCCTTTGGCCTTCAGAATGTGACAAAACTATGTTTTTTTTAGCTGTTTTCTTTCGATGTATGCTTAGACATATATCACACGAATAGGGTTTCTCTCCCGTATGACTCAAATGATGGTCCTAAGACTCGTCCTGCTGTTAAACGTCTTATTGCACACCTGACACACATGGGGCCTCTGCCCGGTATGTGTCAGCATATGCTGATCGAGAACAGACTTCAGCGCAAAGGTCTTGTTACACAACTCACAGGACTGGGACTTTTTACCGGTGTGCACTAAGCTATGCCTTTGCGAATTACCTTCTGACTGAACGTCTTATTGCACACTTCACACTGGTGCGGCTTCTCTCCGGTATGAACCAAAAGGTGGCACTTGAGGTTGGACTTATTATTAAATGTCTTGTTACACAAGTGGCAGTTAAATGGTTTCTCACCGGGTGTGCATCAAACAGTGTTTCTGGAGTTGGGATTTTTGAGTGAAGGCCCGGTTGCACACTGAGCAGGTGGAATGGTTTTTCCCTGTGTGAATGTAGGTGTGCCTTTTGAGGTCTGCGATACGGGTGAACGTTTTTTTGCATACCTCGCAGGAGAATGTCTTTTTTCTTGATGTTTGTGACATTTTTCTAAAGCTAGGTACTTGATTATAAGGTACAACTATTTTTCAATAAGTCAAAACTTGTGTTAAATGAAAATTAGGCCTTTATTCTTATTAAGGCTAACACAGTTAAGATGTGAAAATTTTCTTCAGGGTTGCAGGTGAATGTCTTTTTTTCTTTGTGCTTGTGCTTTTTTTGTTTTTTAAACCATCAGGTCATTGTTAATAAATGGTTATAAAGATACACTTTTCTTCAGTAAGTCAAAACTTGCATGTGGCCTTAATACGGACATAGCTAAGAAATGAACTTTTGCATTAGGTTTTTTCAAACAGAATTTTTTACAAAAGTTTCGACAATTCAATTTTTAAAAAACTTCATTGAGTTTTCTAAATTTTGTTTTGAACAAATATTGAAATTTTTATTTTAACTTAAGCTGATAAAATGTGTTCTTGTTTATAAATGCTTACTTTGGTACAAAGGGAAAGCAGTCTAACAACCCTGCCAAGTCCAACTCTGAAATAGAAAAAAAAACAATTCAATAACTGTATTATAACTAAGTTAAATATTTAAATTAGAAAATATGCAAAACAAAAAACTGCAACTATGCATAATTTCAAAAATAATGATGCAATGGATTTCATTATTATTATTTACACATTGATTTAAAAAGTGCCGTATATACACTGCTCAAAACAATTAGGGGAGCACTTTGCGTACTTTTGTTAACCCTTTCAGTTCAAACTTCTTATTTTTTTATTCTAAAAATCTAAAATTTGTGAAATAGATTCATTATGCATCCAGAATGGAATGGTAAAAAACAGGGGGGGAAAAATCTAAATTTTTAACTGAAATTTAAGGGGAAAAAATTGGTATCATAACTTTTGAATAAATTAAAACAATACTTTTTCAAAACTTTATTTATTAAAAAAAGTTAAAATCAATTTTTAAACATCTAAGAATGCAAGTGTGAAGAATTTAGGATCATTTTTTTTCATAAAACTTTTGGGAGTGAATTTTATTTTAACATGTTTTTCATATTTTCATTTATTAAATTAAACATTATTTATTTCTTCAAAAGACATGATTCTTCCATCTAACCATAAATAAAAACGAGCTTAACTTAGTGAGAAAAAAAATCGCAAGCTGATGATTCTAAATGAAATCATTGGGGATGAAAGGGTTTAAACCATGCGTTCCTCTAATTGTTTTGAGCAGTGTAGTTCAATTGTGTTCATATAAGAATTCAAATGATGTAAAAAGGTTAACCAAATTTAATTTTGTGATGCAAGTAAACTAGTAGTAAAGAATAATAATGATAGTATTTCTACAGATAGTCTCTTGAAAGTATGAAATGGGTTAGAATAATATGAAACCTTTCTCTAAAAAGTATTTGTAAAGATGTCTTCAAGCAAATTTTAGATCTAAAAAACTCTATTAAAATGTACTTAACTCAATAAGATTTAAGTTTATTTAAGACAAAGTTTATTTACGACAAAGTTTATTTAAGTCAAATAAGCATCATAAAAAAGTGAGAAACTCAAAAATAATAATATATTTACTAGCAATTCAAGTAGAACTGGACAACAAAATTTAAATTTTTTTCTCTGGCTGAGATTAAAGGACCCAATTCTGAATGATTTCAGCGTGCTAAACACGAATATCACCTTAAAAAATGTTTGTTAGCTCTAGTTTTTGAGTTACGGTTGTTTTAGCTTCCACACTACGTTTATAACGTAAAAAGTGGAAGGTTTTATAATCGTTCAGTCCGTCTGTCCGTCACCCACTTTCACAGAAAGAAAACCCCCAAAAATGTTTGTTAGCTCTAGTTTTTGAGTTACGGTTGTTTTAGCTTCCACACTACGTTTATAACGTAAAAAGTGGAATGTTTTATAATCGTTCAGTCCGTCTGTCCGTCACCCACTTTCACAGAAAGAACCACAAGTCCACAGACAAGTGGGATACGTCATTTTAAAGCAAAAAATCAGATTAGGCTTTCCAAATTTCATTAAAAAATTTAAATTAGAAGTTTATTTAAAATTTAAACAACTAAATTTTTTTTTTATCTACATTGAAATAACATGCAAATTCTATTTTTATTCATATTTTCACTGTTGTCATCCACTAGTCCCACAGACAAGTGGGATACGTCATTTTGAAGCAAAAAATCAGATTAGGCTACATGCAAATTTCATTAAAAAAATTTAAACTAGAAGCTTATTTAAAATTTAAATAACTAAAATTTTAATCTACATTGAAATAACATGCAAATTCCATTTTTATTCAATATTTTCACTGTTGCCATTTCGTTAAACGTGCGAGAAACTTTTGTTAAAATAAAAATACACTTTTGAAAAAATATTTATTTATGTGATATAATTCGGTTTGGATTGTTGTATTATCACAATAGAGTTCTTTTAATGGTTCTATATATATGCATATGTAGAAAGATGCATAGAGAATTCTAACTTGGCATAAAAAAAAATATGCTAAGTTTCGCTTTTATTTTTAAAGCATCAATTATACAAATTATAAATTTTTTTAACTGTAAATTAATTTAACAAACTATAAATAAGTGAATTTTCGAAAGAAATGTAAATGGGAAATTGTGGCGATAAAAATATTTATTAAAAAAGATTACATCATTATTCTTCGAACTTCAAACAAATTTAGCAAACGATAAAGTCTAATTATTAAATCTGAGAAAGGAGATTAATGAAAATAGTTAATTTTGGTGTTTAAAACTTTGAATTACAAATAGCTAAAGGCCCTGTTTTTATTAGAATTAAATCACATTTGCCATTCGCAACAATCGCTCGAGAAATACTTTTAGACAATAAATCAAAATAAAAATTTATTTTTGCGACATCGATCAGTTTGAAATGACGTCAAATATATTTCACTACGGAATCCTTGTATGTTGATATGAAATGTTTTCATTCTATTTAAAAGCGAGGAATATGACATATTTATTCTTTAAAATATAAATTAATTTTTGCAAACGATAAGTAATAATTATTGAATTTTCGAAATAAAATAAATGAAACTAGCCAAATTTAGCTTGTAAATGTTAAATATAGAATTAATGTTGTGTTTGGCGCGTTTTTTCCTGTTAAACACAAATATGTGGAAGCGAGTTAAGTGACAGATTCTGTTACAAACCTACTTGTTTTTCATTACATAAGATACAGCGAAATGAATGGGAGCACCAACCGCAAAATAAATTACAGTCAATTTTGTTTACAGAAACCTACCGAATTTTTGCTCATACAGGATTTATTTGATATTAAGGGTAGGAGGATATGATAAGTTTCGAGGTTTTTGCACCCATTTTAGCAGCTTAATATCCATTTGTTAAGTTAGTTGCACTTGTGAATTTTAGTAAATTGTGTTAACACAAGGTGAAGAAGCAATAATGAACCAATTACTTACATGTAAAAGTACAAATTACTTACTGTAAAGTTGTTGCTTTTTGAAAGATAGAACAAATGACAAATCATTACCTTTTACGAATAAATAAAAAAAATTGAAAAAAAGAAATTAAAGTAAAAGTGCTTTTGTTGATTTGGTTTTCTTGTATTTAGCTGCCAATTTTCAGCCTCCATGTAGAGTTTTAACACAGCTAAGTAGTTTTCGTAAATTGGTTTTGAATCCACTTTCTTGTTAGTATTTTTTTTTAAACTCAGAAATATCTAATTTAGCTAAATGATGGTGCGTTTTAAACAATATTTATAAATAAAACGAACATTTAAAGACATTATTTTAAGGAAGAAACTTACCATTATTTACGCTTCAAACCAGTAAGTAGCATTCAGAAACAAAACAAAAACAAGGCGATTTTTTCCCTTGTATAAGAAGAATATTTCTAATTTTCCTTAAAACAGATTTTAAAATGGTGTTTGTGCATATTTGCCGAAGAATGATGTTATCTTTAACAAAATAAAGTAAGCTTATCATTCAGTTTTAACATGGCTGCTGTGTTTATGCTATTTTCACTTATTAATGTGTAACGGAAAGTTATAGTCATAGAATAATACCCCGTGTAGAGGGAGTGCATGTTAAATATGCTACAAAGTCCCAACGTTACGTACGATGTCGCCCTTAACGGTTGCGTTGGGTACCCACTCAGGTGTCGGCTCATCACTTGACTGTGGTTCTAAATTACGACGCAATTCTAAAAATTATTGAAGATGGATTTTTTTGTACTTATTGTTATTTCTGCGACTTCAGTTGGTAAATTTTAATCCTACGGTACTGCTTGGCACGTTTACAGAAATTTGCCAACTTGGCGAAACACGCGTGTTTCCCTAGTGCCAGATTCCTTCACGTCGATGCATTAGCCCTAGTTTCTTTTCACAAAAAAAAACACTCGGGTTTTGGTTTGCTTTTGACAACACAAACCAAACTCTACACTACACAATGGGCTAATAGTGGCAATCCAGTTTAGTTTAGTTTGAATTATCATCACACTAGAGCTGCACGAGTGGCAATCCAGTATGTACTTGTTTGGGGCTCCGGGCAATTATGTTTTCTCTAAAAAAACATCTGTATCCAACATGGGGCAGTACTGTATGGCCCAATGAAAGCCTAAATACTCGTTTGGGGCCCGGGCAGTTTTGTTTATGTTGTACAAAGCAAATAAAAAAAAATAGTTTTGTTTTGAAACCAAACGTAACCACAAAACGAAACCTCACGAAATGAGGATAGAACAAAAAGTAATTTAGAACAAAATAATTCTGATGCGTAAACATACGAACAACCTACCCACAATTCCACGCAATTATTACCAGTGCCGACGATTGGACAAAAAGTAATTTAGAACAAAATAATTCCCATGCGCATAACATCTGCGCAAGCTACCCACAATTCCACGCAAGTATTACCATCACCACCTAGCCTCAATGCATTTCGCCATAAAATGCTGTATCACCAAAATCGCCCTCTACAAAAGCGGCAAAATTGCCAGTCGGCCATTTTGAAATTAGGTAGTATTTTTGGTCACTTTCGAGATGGCAACCATTTTGGCAAGTGCCGGTGTTTGTTGTCATTTGGACTTGGTAACATTTTTTAAAAGTCGCCAAATCCAGCGACGATTCTTTAAGTTAACCCTTTGACGTAATCGTTAAGTGAAGAGCTTAGTGGAAGAACATGATAAAGTGACATTTTTGAAAAAAAAAAAATTATATGTCAATGAACATATGACTAACTTCTTTTACTTAACTTATTTCCCCTTTTTCATAAACTTTAAGTTTAGTATATTTTTTACGCTTTGCAAGTACCGTTGTCAACAGATCTGAGTGAAAAACTGATGACTTTAAAGCTAATTTTCTTGTTTTACCCCTTTCTGTCACTTAGCACCTTCTTCCACTGAGCTCTTCAAGTGTGTGCTGTTTGTTGTTTTAGGCTTTTTCTTTTGCCTTGCGGATTCCACTCTGACGCTTCCCTCACTTTGAATTTTTTCCCGCTTGCGTAAAACATGCCCAATCCATCGCAGTTCTGTTTTCTTATTTCCTTCTTTTTATTAAGGGTGAGGGCATATTATTTTATGAAATAATTGAATCATAATTATTGTTTTAATAAGTATAATTTTTTTTTATTACAGGATATTTATCAGACTCCAAAGGAATTAAACTTCTGCTTGAGAATCACTAAGCAATATGTTTAAAAAATTCTCTTCTGATACCCTGCAACTTTAAAAACAGTTACTATTACCAAATTTTCAATTAAAAAAAACATTAAAATTGTTCAATATTTGAAAATATAATAATAAATAACAAGTAATCTTTATAAATGTACCATTCAACTTGGATTTAGTGTACTGTGATGCATATAAAGTTCCACAAAAGCAGAGAATATTAACTAACTTAGTGACTTCAGAATCATAAATGGGAAAAATATAAATCTGTTTCATCTGTTACAAAACATTCTTCCCTTTCACTGCCTGCAAATCAACCTATCAAAAACATACATTCATCCATAACTTTTTATAGATTAGCAGAATCTTAAACTAAGTGAAACACTGGAATTATTATTTTTTACTAAATTCAATTCATAATAAAATGGTGCGACATCTTTTCAATAGCTTTATTTTACCATAAAGCTTCCGAAATTAAACTAAATATGAATCTGAATCCAATCAAGGAAACCACCTACACCTGTGAACCTGTCGCAAAGAATTTGCCCAAAAGTCAAAACTAACGAAGCACTCCTTAACTCACAACACATGCCCTTGCGAAATCTGCTACAAAGTTTTCACCAAAGTATTTTACTAAATTCAATTCATGCAAAAATGGTGCAATATCTTTTCAATAGCTTTATTTTAACATAAAGCTTTCTAATTAAACTAAATATGAATCCAATCAAGGAAACCACCTACACCTGTGAAACCTGTCACAAAGTATTTGCCCAAAAGTCAAAACTAACGAAGCACTCCCTAACTCACAACGCATTCCCTTGCGAAATCTGCCACAAAGTGTTCACCGCGGTGGCCAGCCTCAGAAACCACCAGTACATTCACTCCGGCGAGAAGCCCTACAGCTGCGAAATCTGCAATAAGGCGTTCCGGTCCAAGTCCAATCTCAACAACCACTCCCTGACCCACACAGCCGAGAAGAAGTACAGCTGCGAAGTGTGCCAACAGGAGTTCAAGTACAAGTACAACTTCCGACTGCATTTGATGAAACATGATGGTGGAAAACCATATATTTGTCAGGTGTGTGAGAAGGCCTTCAATGACAAGACCACACTCAGACGACACCAGATGACACACACAGGACTGAAGCCTTACAGTTGTGGCGTGTGCAACAAAACTTTTGCTCAGAAGTACAACCTCAGAGAGCATGAACTGATACATACTGGTGAAAAGCCTCATAAATGTGAAGTGTGCGATAGAGGTTTTAATAGCAAGTCCTGGCTTCGGAGGCATCGTTTGGAGCACACAGGGGAGTTGCCGCATAGTTGTGAGGTCTGTAACCAGGCGTTCAGGTTCAGGACACAACTTCAAGCGCATTCTTTATTGCACAGCCAAAACAACACACATTGTGTAAGGGACGTCGTAAACGAAGCACATTTTTTAATGGACAACCAAAAGAATACACATTCTTTATTGGACGTCCAAAATAATGTACAACCAAAATGACACAGCTGCAAAGTGTGCCGGAAAGGATACACGTACAACTTCCGGCTGCATTTGATGAAACATGATGGGGGAAAACCGCATAGTTGCGAGGTGTGTGATGAATGCCCAGCCAAAACAACACACATTGTGTAATGGACTTCCAAAACGATGCACATTTTTTAAATGGACAACCAAAATAATACTCATTCTTTATTGCATGTTTAAAATAATGTGTGCAGTAAACCTTTTGCTTGAGAACATGAACTGATACATACTGGTGAAGAGCCTCATAAATGTGAACCAGGCATTCAGGTTCAGGATCCATCTTCAAACGCATGCTTTAATACACCGTCAAAATGAGGGACATTTTTTAATGCCCGGCCAAAACAACTCTGTTGTGTGGCAACCGATGAAATAATAAAGCCATCTGTGTTTGTTTAAACTCATGAGGACAGGGACAATAGGTTACATTAAAGCAAATGTTCCAGAAATCATACAAGACCTTATTGTTTAGTTCCCAAGCTGGCTTGGTCCTCCTTCTATCGACCCACTGAAAGAACAAAAGACTGAGTGAACCTTACCCAATCCATACCCTAGACCTTGTTAGGCAGCACAAAGTTATACTACTGAACCTCATACCACTAACTGTTTGCTTGCACAAATTTATATCTTTAACTGATACATTTGAAGAGTACAGGAGAAGAACCCCTTCATTGCATAGTAGTCTGTCTGCATCAGGTCTTGTTGGCGAAGATAACATAACGAGTCATCGCTTTAACTGGTGTGTATAAACCAGTTTTGCCTTGGTTCTTATTACAGGTGCCATGGTTCTTGGCACAGGTTTACAATCTCTATAAGCGAAATTAACAGCAGACAAACAGTCTGACGCTTGAACTGCAAAAAAAGAACCAAGGGAAAAACCGGTTTCCGATTGTCAGTACTCGCAAAGCAGATTTCAATATGGACAGATACCCTGACAATAAAGGGATTCTTCCCCTATATTCTTCATTTACGATTTTTAAAACTACATTACTGTAAAGTTCGTATGGAGAACAAAAAGGAAGGGTCTAGATTCAAAACTCACATTCACCAAAGCATAAGATATATTATAGGGGTCCATTGGCGACTTTTGATTATCACGAAACTCATTTGGACAAAGTCCCCAATGAAAGGACTGGTCCCTATATCTTAGTTATACTTTGAAAAATGTGTGATTTTTGAAACTAGACCCAAGTGAGTTATAGAACTATTAAGTTGATGTGATATTATTAAAATGCCTAACAGTTAACATTGAAGTTATTAAATTATGATTTAAATTGGAATTATATTGGAATAGGCCCTTAAATGTCATTAGAATACTTCTTATTTAAAAAAAAACCCTAAAAGCTTTAACTTTTGAATTTATAGGTTCTTAAAATATATTCATTAATAGCTGTACACATGCAACTTCTATTCTGATTGTTGGTAGAACTTATTTATAATTTCTTATCTTTGTGATGTTGGACAGGAATAGTTTTCAAAAATTGGTTCGTATTATACTATATTTATAATTGAGAAGTGTTTATCTTGTATAAAAAAATAAGACCTGTTACTGTCATAACTGTAAAAAAAGTTGTAAATTTTTTACTAAAAAAGTAATTCAAATCAAAATATCCTTTATATATTTTTACCCCTTTTGTGCCCATTGTGTGTATATTAGGAAGCAAAATTTAATTGTAAATAAAATGAATGCAGTACAGTTTGCATTCGTATATTCATTTGTTAATGCATAATAGTAGCACAAAAAAAGTATGTCTCTTTTTAAAAGTATTTAATCAAATGTATTAATTTTGTATTCAATTTAGTAAGTGCTACATTATCTAAAAATATTGTCAGTTTGATTTAACCAAAAAAAAAGGGCCTTATCCAGCAAAACTCAGACTATAGGTACAACAAATTTTGGGGGGCCTTTATGGAAAATTTTGTGTATGATTGCCGACAATGATGGTGCTAGTTTACCGATTCATCATGTTTTTTGCTACAATTTTATCGACTTCCTTATAACATCTAACAAACCAATCATGTTACATCAATGTTTGAGACAAGGTCAAGCTAAAAACAAAATCTGGTCTCTGAAATTTTAGACGTATACAGCATTTAGCATAATAGAAACTAAAATTTAGAGGCCTGAGCCTATTGCTCGATCAGGCCTTGCTTATAAATGCTAAGTCATTATCCTTAAACTAGATAAAAAGGCAAAGTAAACATGTGTTTCTCCATATTTTTTGAAAAACCCTTTTGGCCCATTCATTTTGTTTTAAAAATATACTGAAATAAAATGTGTGGATTAAAAGAAACTCAACTTATATGGGCCTTACTTGTTCCTTTTAGAGGTAAATGCTGTTATGTATTATTGTCATTAACAACTAAACAGCTAATAATATTCAAACTTCCTTAAGATAAAGGCTTCTTCGTTATCTCACAAGGTTTGTACTTCCTATTTTTACTGAAATCCAAGTTTAGGTTGAATTATCCTCACACTACAGCTACACAGACTATTGGCGACAGGCATAATAATTTAGAACCCCAGTCATGTGACGAGCCAACACCTGAGTAGGCACCCAATGTACCCCAAGTACTGAAAGCATGGAATTGGCCCCAAGGCTAAATTATGAACTTCAAAATAATTACTACAACTATCATTCCTTTATTATAACATGCATTCATATATACATTTAGGCTAAACAAATGTTGATAAGATAACAAATGTTCAATAGAAATCATAATTGATATCTTGCATGCATAAATTTTACCATAGCTATGATTGGACCAAGTAATGTACAATCAAATGTATCTGCATAACAGATTGTTTCATCCAGAATAGAAGAACTTAACTGGATCTTATAATTCAAAACCAATTCATTGTATTGTGGGTCTCCATTTTTTGTATTGAGTTCATTTGATAATTTTCCATTTCTCTGCAAACATTCTTTGGAGAAAATTGAATTTTTTGGCGACAAAATACAGTACACAATTCAAAGACAGCAGTTTATACAGTTTAAGGTTAGCATTGGAAATATTCTGTTCGGCTGCGTTTGTGCATTTTTGGCAACTTTATCACTTGCATCAACAAAAGGGAAAAGTTCCGTTTATTCCTATAATGTTGCTAAATAAAATGTGGACCAATGTTTTAAATTTTCAAGGGCAGATATAGGACGTTGGTAATTTAGAGGAGTCCATGGGATGTGATTGTTAAGTTGGTTTCGATGAGTTAATCCTATGTTTGTATTGGAATGGGTCACAATGTGTTGGTTAAGTTGGTATCTTTGAGCAAATCCTATGTTTGCATTGGAATAAGTCGGGAAGTGTTGGTTAAATTGGTGTCTTTGAACAAATGCTATGTTTTCTTTGTAATGAGACGGGATGTGTCTGTTAAGTTGGTGTCTATGAGCAAATGCCACGTTTGCATTAGAATGAGTAAGACAGGTTTGGTTAAATTGGTCTTTTCGAGCAACTGCTTCATTTATCTTGGAATGACTCTGGACGTATCGATTATGCTGCTCATTTTGAGCAAATACATTGTTTTCCTTGGAATGAGTCGGAATATGTCGCTTAGGCTGATCATTTTGAGCAAATACATTGTTTTCCATGGAATGAGTTAGGACATGTTGCTTAGGCTGGTTATTTCGAGCAAATGCATTATTTTCCATGGAATGAATCAAGATGTGTCGATCAGGCTGGTCATTTTGAGCAAATGCATTGTTTTCCATGGAATGAGCCAATATAGGCTGCTTAGGCTGGTCATTTTGAGCAAATTCATTGTTTTCCATGGAATGAGTAAGGATATGTTGCTTAGGCTGGTCATTTTGAGCATGTGCTATGTTTTCTTTAGAATGAATGAGGATGTGTCGTTGAAAGTTGTCTTTTCGAGCAAATGCTTTGTGGCATAAATTACAAGAAAAGGGCTTCTCTCCTGAGTGCAACAAGACATGCCTTGTAAGGTGCCCTTTTTTACTAAAAGTTTGGTTGCACACCTCGCAAGCGTATGGTCTTTCTCCTGTGTGAGATAAGAGATGATATCTGAGGATTTCCTTTAGACGGAACCTCGTCTTACATATTTCACATGTGTAGGGCTTCTCTCCTGTGTGAATCGTTAGATGGGCTCTGAGGTTGCCCTTCTCCCTGAAGGTCTTTTTGCACACTTCACAGCAGTGAGGTTTCTCCACAGCGCTAGGTAGATGATGTGTTTTGAGCACATGTTTTTCAAAAGTAGCTTTTCTTCTGCACACCTTTCCACACATGTCATCCTCTTTTCTAGTGTGACCTCGAAGTTGATGTCTTCGAAGGCCGGAGCTTGACCTGAATGCCTTACTACACACTTTACAGCAATATGGCTTTTCCCCAGTGTGCTTCAAAAGATGATTCCGAAGCTGGGACTTGAGCCTGAATGCCTGGTTGCATAAATCACAGCTATGGGGCTTTTCACCAGTGTGATTTAAAAGATGAACTTGAAGCTCAGACTTGAGCCTGAATGCCTTGTTGCATAATTCACAGCTATGGGGCTTTTCACCAGTGTGCATCAAATGATGATTCCTAAGCTGGGTCTTGTGCCTGAATGCCTTACTACACATATCACAGCAATATGGCTTTTCCCCAGTGTGCTTCAAAAGATGATTCCGAAGCTGGGACTTGACCTGAATGCCTTCTAATCACAGCTATGGCTTTTCCAGTGTGCCAAAAGTGATCCGAAGCTGACTTTACCTGATGCCTGGTTGCATAATCACAGCTATGGGTTTTCACGGGTTAACTTGACTTAGACACCGATGTTGTTGCAATTCGATGTTTCAAATGCTGAGTTGGACGAGCCCATGCGTGATAATCAAATGGGCTTCACTGTGCTTAAAGATTCGATGGACTGACCTGAATGCCTTGTTGCATAATTCACAGCTATGGGGCTTTTCACCAGTGTGCTTTAAAAGATGATTCCGAAGCCCAGACCTGAGCCTGAATGCTTGGTTGCATAATTCACAGCTATGGGGCTTTTCACCAGTGTGCTTCAAGAGATGATTCTGAAACTGGGACTTGAGCCTGAATGCCTGGTTGCATAATTCACAGCTATGGGGCTTTTCACCAGTGTGCTTTAAAAGATGATTCCGAAGCCCAGACCTGAGCCTGAATGCCTGGTTGCATAATTCACAGCAATGGGGCTTTTCACCAGTGTGCTTCAAGAGATGATTCTGAAACTGGGACTTGAGCCTGAATGCCTGGTTGCATAAATCACAGCTATGGGGCTTTTTACCATTGTGCTTTAAAAGGTGATTACGAAGCCCAGACCTGAGCCTGAATGCCTTGTTGCATAATTCACAGCTATGGGGCTTTTCACCAGTGTGCTTTAAAAGATGATTCCGAAGCCCAGACCTGAGCCTGAATGCCTGGTTGCATAATTCACAGCTATGAGGCTTTTCACCAGTGTGCTTCAAGAGATGATTCCGAAGCTGGAACTTGAGCCTGAATGCCTGGTTGCATAAATCACAGCTATGGGGCATTTCCCCTGTATGAATCAAGATATGTCTTTTAACGTTCACATGATCTCTATATTTCTTATTACATACTGGACAGCTGTGACATTTGTTTTTAGTATGTCTCAAAATATGTGCCTGAAGGCTATGCTTAGACCTAAACTTTTTGTCACACATTTTGCAGGCGTGAGTCTTTTCTGCTGTATGAGTCAGCAGGTGGGCTCGAAGTGTACTCTTTTCACTGAAAGACTTTTTGCACACTTCACAACAGTACGGTTTTTCTCCAGTGTGAATCCGACTGTGACTTACAAGCTTCGACTTTTTCAAGAAGGTTTTGGAGCACACTTCACAGCTGTGACGAGTATGTGTCGTCACATGTTTTTCAAGGTTATACTTTGTCTTGCATACCTTTCCACATACTTCACAAAGGTAGTCTTTTTTCCTAGTGGGACCCAGTTTATGTTTGTCTATGTGGATGTTCAAATGACTTTGAAGCTTATACTTTGATTCAAATTTCCGATTGCAGACTCCACAGCTGTGTTGTTTAACTTTGTGGACCGACCGATGCTTTGTGAGGAGAGACTTGAAAACAAAAGCCCTGTTGCACACTTTACAGATATAAGTTTTGTTTTTGGTACAGGTCAAACGGTGACTTTGCAACTCTGTCTCTTGCATGAAATCTTTGTGACAAATATCACACAATAAGTTATTTTCTTCACTTTGATCCATTTAATTAATCTGACTTCAGTTCTAAAAATATTTTAATATTTAAAGTTATCCAGCAAGTAGTTTCTTTAATTCCAACTTTCACTTTACTGCAATCGCGTGCACTCGGGAATACACTGCATTTCCTTGAGCAATGAAGATTCTGTAAAATAAGCAATAAGCTTAATTATCTATTGAGTATAGCAAGAAATGGTACAATGATTTAAGGCCAAACTGAGAATCAAATATCAGGCCAAGACTACAAGGGATTGCGTGACTGATAACATGCAAGGGCGATTCTCAAAGCCACGAATGATGGAAATCATTACTACTAACCAAAACAAATGCAATTCCCCTAATAATCAAAAGTCATGCTATTTTTTGCAAATTAAATCATTACCAGGCATAAAAAAGTTAAATATTAAAACAATTAAATAGAATCATAAATATTTCCATTGATATGTCGTCTACCAGGTTGAGTCAAAAGTTTTTTCGTATTTTCACCTACAAAAGAAATGTACACAACATTCCCGCAATACTAAGGATTTGTTCCTTGAAGTATATTCCATTATGAAGTATGGTTTTTGTGGCATCTCTCTGTCGAAATTTCAATTCCATAGTTATATTATTCGGCCGGCTTTGATGCAAAAAAACGCGACACCCCGTCTCGACATCACTCACATTAGTGAACTGCCGTTTGGGCAGAAAGTGAGCCAAGGAACGGAAAAGATAATACGACGGAGAAAGGTGGGGGCTGTATGCAGAATGGGACAACACTTTGATACCTTGCAGGTCAAAGTTTTTTCTTGGTCAATCTGGCTGTGTGTGCTGGAGCGTTGTCATGAAATAGGAGTGCATGTTGTCTGTCGACTAGTGCTGGATATTTAGCCTTCAGATTATCTTATACTCATTACAGTTGCTGACTATAGGGGTCAGCGTCCACAATACGGCCAAGTGGAGCATACTCAAAGTGAATCAATCCTTCAAATTCTACCAAACGTCAGCATGACCCTCTGTTCACAGCGGCCCCGTTTCACAACAGATTTTGGGAGCTGGCCGGGATGTTGCCACTGTTTCCCCATGTCTGGATTTTGGAAAAAGATCCATTTCTCATCTCCAGTTAAGGATCTATGCCAAAATCGAAGATCTTGAAAGAAGAAAACCGACATCCCGTCTCGACATCACTCACATTAGTGAACTGCCGTTTGGGCAGAAAGTAAGCCAAGGATCGAAAGAGATAATAATACGACGGAGAAAGGTGTAAGCTGTATGCAGAATGGGACAACACTTGGCCGGCTTTGATGTAAAGAAAACCGACACCCCGTCTCGACATCACTCACATTAGTGAACTGCCGTTTGGGCAGAAAGTAAGCCAAGGATCGAAAGAGATAATACGACGGAGAAAGGTGTGGGCTGTATGCAGAATGGGACAACACTTTGATACATTGCAGGTCAAAGTTTTTTCTTGGTCAATCTGGCTGAGTGTGCTGGAGCGTTGTCATGAAATAGGAGTGCATGTTGTCTGTCGACTAGTGCTGGATATTGAGCCTTCAGATTATCCCCCTTCAGTTTCCCCATGTCTGGATTTTGGAAAAAGATCCATTTCTCATCTCCAGTTAAGGATCTATGCCAAAATCGAAGATCTTGGGGGTTGGAAAGCAGTTCTTCGAAGACTTCTATTTTCCGTTGCTGCTTTGATGGAGTCCATTCATCATGAGGAACTTCTCGACGTCGCCTATTGACGAGCCCCAGTTAGTGGTGCTGTCGATTGATGCTACTTTGGGAAGGACCAAGTCCTGCTGATAATGCTTGGGTGCTAGAACTTGACTGGTATTTGGATAGCTTCCAGTAATACTTCGGTATTGACAACAGATGGCCGCCCAAATCTTGATTACTCTTCAAGGGTTGTGTCACCTTCCTTGAAACACTTAAACAAATTTTGAGAAGTTAGCTCATTCACAGAACCTGTACCCTCAACATCATTAATTTTTTTTCGCTTCTGCTTTAAGACCTTTTTCAGGAGGAAACGCAAAATAACAGGAATTGCCAGCTTATCGTTCGCCATTTTAAGACACTATAACAGCTACACAGGTGTGAGAAATCACACCAATTAACAACAATTAGCAAGTTTAAACTCTACTCTACCATTTTAGATCGTCTGCAGTAAGGAACAGTAATTTGCATATGTTAAATTCAGGTCCTCCAATCAAAGCTAGGTAGAATACGAAAAAACTTTCGACTCAACTTGGTATAATGTTTTTTGTTATAGATGAATGTAAACAAAAATCGCATTTGAGTTAGTAGTAACGATTTCCACTGCCCACTCGAGCAGTTTGGGAACATGATGTGCTAACTGTAAGTAGCAGTGATGCAACAAAAAAGTGACAGTAGTTTTACGTACAAATAGTTGCAATTTAATGTTAGTTTTTCGGAATTCCAGGCCTTATACCAGACTTGAGTGATAGATACAGACCATTCTTGAACAAGTGACATTGTTATGCAATAAGGCCAATCGTCTGAAATGTGACAAATTGCATTGGGGTGTTGTTTTCATGAATTTTAAATTTCAAAATAAGTTAATGAAATGCAGAGTAGGAGGAGAGATAAGAGGTCTGTGAAATCCCCACTAGTATAAAAGTTATTATACAAGCATTTCCATAAGAGCCATTTTAAGGTATATTCATTAAAAAAATAATAAAAATACATATATTTAAGATTTTCAAATAAATCAGATTCTTATTCCGCAAAAGAATTTTAAAAAACTAATAAATTTGGTTAATAAAAATTGGTTTAGTAGGATCTATGGTTTTATCCTAGTTGCTGGCCCGACAAATTTTCAAGTTTGGCGACAACTCCAAAATGACATTTTCCGATAGCTGTTTTTGCTTGAAATGTTTTTGGGTAACCCTAAAACTGGAATCGGTCAGCTTCTGGAAGCGTTTAGTTTAATATCCTTTTGTTTTGATTGGTAAATACATTTGTTCTTCGAAACTTTGAATTACTAAGAATAAAAAGTGTCTAAATCTGAAGTTTTTGTTAGAGTTCAGTAGGATTTTGCCTAAAGTAATTTTGTGTTAAGAGATCTTTTAGCCTTACCTCAAAGCTTTATAGGCCGGGTAAATGTTTTCAGTTCATCTTAAGCAAAAGTTCACGTTAAAACGAGGTTAGACTGAATGCCTTATCTAAAAAGTGTTTTTGCTTTAGATGTTTTTTTTGAAACCCTGAAACTGGAATTGATCAGTTTCTGGAAGCTTGCAATATTAATTTGTTATCCCTTTGTTTTGATTGATGAACACGGTTGCCAGAAGAACTTATCATTCTATAAAAACTCACCAAATTTTGTAATTTGTTGCTGGGCCAGCGGCTAGGAATTTACCACAAATTATATTTTACTAACCTAATTGATTAGGTTTTTTAATTCTTTTGCAGAATAAGAATTTGTTTTATTTGTATTATATTTTACATAAAACTGGTGTCAACCAGCTTCTGTGTGCCTGCAACTTTAGTTTAACATCGTCTCATTTTGATTCGTGTACGTAGTTGCAAGAAAAATTATAAATCAATATTTAAAAACTTGCCAAAGTTTTCAATCTGTTGCCAGGCCAACCAGGGCCTGTTCTATTAAAACTCGGACTATAGGCACAAACTATAACTATAGGACCAAAACTATAACAAACTCGGACTATAGGCACAAACTATAACTATAGGACCAAAACTATAACAAACTCGGACTATAGGCATTTTTCAAATTTTTGCTACAATTTAAATGGCTTTCTTACAAACATCGATCAAAACAATCACGTTAGGTCAATTTCTCAGAAAAAAATAGAGTGGAGTATCAGAATTTTTTAAAAAAATTTACTGATATTTTGGGGATATACAGTATTTAGCATAATATAAACTGAAATTTAAGGGCCCCTAAAATTTGGGTGCCCTAGACCCGGGCCTTATGGAAGAACAGGCCCTGAGCCCAACGACCAGGATTTTACCTGATCTATTAATCGAATTGTAACCTGGGTTTGTTCCAAATATTTTTTGCTCAAAGGAAAAAAAACAGCCGCTCGTAAGAGGCATTTAAAGTTTTAAGAAGGTGCAACTTAACAAAGTGGAAAGTTTATACTATTTTACGTATATATATGACATTACTTTTCACAAAATTAAAACATGGTTCGATAGTGCTATCTTAAAATTCTAAATATCGGCTCAGGCGAATCATTTAATATTAGCAGTAGCTAAAAACACGTGATTTTGAAGAGTCGCCAAATTTTAAAAAAATACGGCAATCAGAGCAGCCAAAGTAACAAAAAAAATAAACTTATATAGGAGTAGGTTAATAACAAGCTATTTTTATGTTAATAAGAATAACAAAAAAAATCATAATTACCCTAGAGAAAGTGTGAAGAATGAAATGAAATCTACATAGGGAAAGAAGATAAATGTTTGGAATATACGGCACGTTTTTGGTTCTATCTGTGTTTGTAGTGTCGAAGAAAGTTTTTTAACACAGTCACAAACGCTTCGTTATTTAAAACCGTAGTCAAGCCAACCAACTTCAAATGATTTTAAAGTGTTATCTTTGTCTTCACACAGATTTTTGCCTCCCGCATGACTACGATGAAGCAGTTTTTTAGGGTGATTACATACTCAATTCAATCAACGTTCTGGGTGAAAATTTGTCTACTATTATTGACATTTAGTTATAGTCGCCACTTGGCCATTTTTCTAAATAGCGTACATATATTTTTCAGTTTGTGTGCTTGTCTAAAGTCTTGTTCAAAAACCCGCTTATAAACCTTCGTCAAGTAAGACAGACAGACAGAATTTTTTGGTGACACGGAGAGAGAAAGTTTACTCAGGATAAAGGCAAAACTCGAGCCCGCATCATCCCGATACATAAAAGCAGAGCGTAATTAGCTGCAATCAGAATCACTAGGCCACACGAGCCCCCACCCATCACCCATCTAGTATAAGCGCGCCTCCAGCGAAGCAATAATTCACCTATACAAACCCAACCAATCAGTGAACTCAGTGAAGAGTGCCGACCCGGCGGCGCAACGGTTAGGGAGCTGGCCTTTGGAGCCTCTGGGTTCGGGTTCGAATCCCGGTAAGGCTTGGATGTTTGTGTTTGTCGAGTATATGCGGAGTACGTGCTCGTTAAATCTGTTGGGTCCGAAAGTCCTGTGGGCGGTCATTGCGCAGTTTCCCACGGGTACAGGTCCCTGGAGACTATTTCCCTCCCCTTCAGGGACATGTCTAAATTGTGGAGGTGGCGATAGATGGCAGCATCTGTCATATATGTGTGTGTATGTCGTGTCCGTCCTTCTTGACGATGGTTTATAAGCGGGTCTTTGTGACCAAGCACACAAGCCTGAAAATATATGTCCACCAACCAACCAACCAATCAGTGAAGAGTGGAACAAAAACAAACCACATTTGATGATCTTCATCTTAGTGCATACTGCATTTTACATGTATGCGTGCTGAGTTTTTTTCTTCATTTTAATAAATAATCCTTAATTATTTTTTCGGTCATTCATATAATTAATTTTTAATATGGAAAATATACACAAATCTGCTAGTCGCCCATGGATATCTGATCGAATTAATGTTAAAGAGTTTAGAGATGATTGGTTTGCTACTTCACCATGTTTAAAGTCTACAAAAGAAGTCTTTCAATTGAAGGACAAAGAGTTTGCTGAAATAGAAGCTGAGTGTGGGTGAGTTAATTTCTTTAAATTAAATAGTTTTCAGTTAATTCCTAGTTTCGGTATACGGCGACTTTTTATTACCCGGCTATTACTTTTTATTACTTTATGCTACCCGGAAACCGCGAAGTCAAACAACTGCCATATTAGAATTATTTATCGCCTTTTTTTTGTCGCCAACGTTCCGAAAAAGTCCCCGTATACCGAAACTAGGATTTAACCCGACAGTTTTGTTTTCTCTAAAAAAACATCAGTATCCGACATGGGGCAGTATTGTAGGGCTAGGGCCCATTGAAAGCCTAAACACTCGTTTGATGCACCGGGCAATTTGTTTTTTGTTTGAATACAGAATTTTTGTTTGGGTTTGGGCGACTTTGTTTAGTTTTGTTTTTAATCCTCTGGGGGAGTTTTAGGTTAAATCCTAGTTTCCGTATACAGCGACTTTTTCGGAACGTTGGCGACAAAAAAAGCGATAAATAATTCCAATATGTCAACACAGTTGTTTGACACTGCGATTTCCGAGTAGTATTGTCAATCACACGTCGCTATGCGATGTTTTCTCGCCAACAAATTTGGCGAGAAATAAAAAGTCGCCATATACTGAAACTAGGAATTAACCGAGTTTTAATTAAAATTTTTAACTGAACATTTAATTTCTTAAATTTTTAAAAAATTATCTTTCTTAAATTTTTAAAAAATTATATTTCCGTAGTGTAGATGATTATAAATGGCTCCTCAATGCTTTAAATTTTACAGATTAATAAAATTATTAAATTTTAAAAATTATTTGTGTTGTTGAAAAACCTGACAGTCAGGTGACGGGTTGATACGTCTGTATCCCTCAGAGGGTTAAAACAGAACTAGCTCTGTCAATTTCCGAAACATCTAGGAAAACTCGGAATTTGAATACATACCATCCTTAATAATGACCTTAACCTTAAATAACTACTCGCAAAACTGAAACTCTACTAAATGAGGGAAAAACATTCAAAAGAATTCCCATGCACACAGCACCACCTACCCACAATGCATTTCTTTAGTAAATGCCACAAAAAGTATTTATCTTTCTCCAGAAATCCGCCAAATTCTTGGCGACAGAAGCAGATTATTATTAACCAAATTATTTGCCACGCTTGGAAAAGTCTCAACATTTCGTTATTTGTTGCCCGCCCAGGAACAAAGATTCTTAACATAGAATGAATGGTTTTAAGAAAACTTTTTCCCTGATGGAATTTCTTTTTGGCCTCTTGTAGACCAAACCTTTTTTTTGGTAGCACCGTCTAAGATACCCTTGTTACCAATTTTACTGCTCAAATTTCACTTGAACGTAGAGCTTTCTGTGGATATTAAAGTATGCCAAGTGTTATTCTTATTATAAGCCTCAGTTATTTGCTCTTTATGCCTAGGCGGTTCACCTCAACATTGTTTCAGTATTGTTTGTTTTTTTAGTTAGAACAACCAGCATATTCCAATATAATTATGGGTATTTAATTAATATTCGAGCATTAATTAGTCTTCTCTTGACAGGTTTTTTTTATCTAATTTTTCTGAACTAACTGAATTATGTTTCAATTCTTTATTGGAAGCATTGAATTTTAAAAACTATTTACTGAATTCAAAAATAATTATGTAGTAAGCAATATAGTTTTTACTGGCATTTATACTTTGAATATTTTGTTATCTATATACATAAAAGGCAACTTCCGTTTGTTTGTTTGCTTGTTTGTTTGTTTGTATAAGACACGAGATCTAAAGAACCACACAACAGATTGTCACGAAATTTGGCACAAAAATTCATCTCATCTCCGGAACAAACATAGGCTAAGAATTTTTCGAATCAGACCATTCCTTCTATCGTTTCGAACGTTTTCTGAAAAAACTACACCACTTTGACTCAAATCCGATCATTTTTTTACTTTCCTGATGCCATCGGCTAAAAAAATTAAATAAAACTTTTAACAAAAGTAATTAAAATTGAAAATGTTTATTTTATTCTGTTGCCATTAACTTCAGAAACTAAATTCATTATTTGAAAAATAATTGACATGTTTCAAGTGACGTAATTCCGGCAGTCTCCATTCCCGGATTTTATTGTGGGTTTATTTGATGATTTTTTCATTGATTTTTCTGTTGACTGCATGTATGCATATTTAAGCAATAAATTTATCGTTAAGCTATTACTGAACTATGATGGTTAATAAAGGCCGTCGCACTAGAGCTGCATATTAGGGTTTTATGTCTTTATTTTTTCGCCAAATACGTTGCCAAACTCGCCAAATTATTAACTAAAACTCGCCGAATGGTCATTTTTTTTATAAATAATTTATAAGCTGGTTGGTTGTTCGAAGGTCATTGTGTTAGAGCTGTATAATGGGTGTGTTTGTAGCTATATATCTATTTTCTCGCCAAATTATTTCATTTCCCAAAACGCGCCAAATGAGCTAAAAGGTTTTATGTATTTATGAGGGAATTGTGATGACATTTATGAGTGCATTGTATAGCGTATTTTTCATTTTGGAATTTTTTTGAAATTAATATTAATTATTACTATATCCAAGTTGGGTAATTAAATGGAAAATTACCGGGTAACCTTCATATCTTATGTAACTAAAAGGAAAGAAATAAAATAGTTAAATTGACTGTAAAATTATTTTTCCACCTCTACCCGTGCAACGTCGGGTATAACAGCTAGTCGTTTATATAAGAATATATCACGATTTGTGCTTTATAGATATTACTCTCCTTTTTAGTCTAGATGCGATGAAATGTCTTTCGCAGCTCGATGTTAAAGTATACAAGAATATCGTGATGCCTATAAATTCTGGTTTAAAAACTTTGGGGTAAGATTTTTGATTTTCTTTTATGCAAAGCATTTTATATCTAGCTCAATATATAGGATTTTATCTGCAAGATTTATTTTTAGTATTGGGCTCAAGGAACAGTAAGGTTGTACAACAAAATGCAGTCAGATTTGTTTTTCGAAATTGAAAAAAAAATTAAAATTAAAATGACTGTAGTATGTAAAACTAAAAAAAAAATGAATATATACATATATATATATTTTAATACAATAAATATGATGGAATATCTCCTCTACAACTGTGGTACTGCATTAGTATAAGCTTTTAAAGGGTAGAAATGCCTTGAAATGAAATATAGAACTTGCAAAATTATCAGTTATTCCGAATAAAATGGCATAGTAACTTTAAAGCATTTATATTCTTACAGTGTTGTATCCAAAGTATTATATTTTCATTTTTTGTAACTTAACGTGTTAGCATTTAAAAGATAGTCTCCTTGATATTATAGTCCAACTCGGTTACAATGATAATTCATTTTTAAAAACATAAACGTTCGATCCTTTGACTTGCCAATAGATCTTAATTTTATAATGCAGTTGAACCCTGCTAACACGAACTAGAAAGGAACATCGAAACATTTTGTGTTAACCAAAGGATTTTTTTTTATTGAACCCAGTGAATAGTTTTATTTTTTAAAAAAACATCTAAAAATTGTTCTAATTTTATTGTGTAATGCACCAATAATACATATACAGTTAGTAATTTAATTAATAAAGTTCATTTGGAGAAGTACATACTTTAGAAAAATTAGGACATTTTTAAAGAACAGCAAATAAGAGCAGCAATTGGATTGAAACTGCCGAATCATGAGATCTAATGATTTTCTCAGAAGTAGAAGACAATTTTTATAATGAGCATTTGTGGCTTTTTTTTTAAGGTTTTGTTTCATTTGTTCGTCGAAACTCGGAATTGTACTAAGAAAATAACTTTTCAAACTTTAATTAATAATATAAGTACATAATGCGTATTATGTAAGATTTGCTATATTTAATATTCAACCTTGTTTATAAAGTTACTTATTTATAATGTCATAAAAGGAGCTGGGGATCCCAGTCGGTTAGGCATTCGCCTAGCATGCGGAAGGTCCCAGGTTCGGGCATCGCCAAAATAACTGCCGACCTATAAACGACCCGTGCAGCCAAAAATGTCCGACGAATAATACCCTGTGTGTCGGGAGTGCACGTTAAATATCCTTCAAAGTCCTAACGCGGCGTACGATGTCACCCTTAAAGGTTGCGTTTGGTACCTACTTAGTTGTCAGCTCGTCACTTGACTGTGGTTCTAAAATACGACGCCCGTCGCCAATAGCCCTCGTGTAGCTCTAGTGCGACGATAATTCAAACTAACCTAACCTATAATGTCATAAATATTGTGGTCCCTTGAATGACACTATAACAGGGTTAATACTGTATTTTCAATTTATGTAACTTAACATGTTGGCATTTAAGAGTTTCTACAGTCTCATTGATATTATTTAATTTTTTAAAATGTGCATGTTTCAGAGTACAGAAAGAAGACCTAGAAAAGCGTGAAAATAATCCAGATTACGATGCGCTTGTGAAGGAGTCCAGAAAGGTTTACAGCTGTCCACCTGCTGAGGTAACCTGATAGTGTTTTAACTCTTTCAGCCCCAACTTTTTATTTTTTAGATTCTAAAATTTGTGAAATACTCATTAGGCCTCTATGAGGAAATGTGTTAAGGTTTAACTTCGGCCAGAGTTGAATGAAGATACTTATTTTCTTTTTAACAATGTAGACTTTATTGAAACATATAGTTAAATATGACTAGATGGAGAACCACAGCAGTTTTTGATTCAGCGAAAAAAACGAAGAGCGATTCAAAAGATTTTAAAGTTCACCCGACCAAAAAAACATCAGGCAAGAGTATTTAAGCCCCGCTATGGCAGAAACGCCCTCGCTTAGAAATTACGTCACACCAATCACCGACTGCTAGCGGATGCAATCACCCCATTACATCACAAGGCGAATTGCGCAGCCGATGGCGGTGTGATGAATAAATTGAAAGAATTTACATATTGCTCGTGAGTGCAGGTCGGGGAAAATACATGGTTTTCCCTAACAAAATGGTAAAAGGCTGGGCAAGAAATGTATTTTTTAACACGTTGACTGCGTCGATAGCGATGGAAAATTTGCATCGATAGAGGCTGATGTGAAATAGAACATCCTTTTCTTTAAACCAATTCGTTACAATGGAAATGAAGTAACTCTTCTTCATTTTCAAAAATTAAAAATCTTAGTTCGAGGTCGTAAAATTACAAGGTTAGGTTGAATTAACGTCGCTAACTAAAGCTACACGGAAGCTAGTTGTAAAAATACGAGGAAATGTTCCTGGCCTTTTCCAAACGGATAACTCATCATCTGTCACTAATTATTGAATTGAAAGCCATATTTGTTTCAGTGATTAACTTTTCGACTATGAAATCATTATTAAATTTTCATAATTCATATTTTTTTGGGTTGTTTTTGTTTGGAAAAACTACAAAAAAATAAAACAGACTATTTTTCAATTTTTTTATAGCTAGAGAGTTGAATAACAAACTCATCCGCACTGCGAAATGCAGTATGTCTGGTGTCTGGTCGTCCTACACTTAATTTCCTCGTAATTTGAAATATTGTGCTCTTTAAATTCATCTATAAAGTATTATTCCAAGCAGCAGAATCGGTTGCAAAAGTGTACAATCTAATATTCTACGTTCTATATCCTCAAATTGATCACCAAGTTACCTTGTATTTGCTTGCGGTGTTAACATAATTCAAATATAGGTGTTTAACATAATTCAAATATAGGTGTTAACCTACATAATTATGGCTGGATTATATTTGTCGTCAATAGGCGAAAGATACACTTCGCAATAATACAAAAACTGCATAAGCTTTAAAATCAATGTATGGAAATTCATCTGTCACATCTGGGATTACTAGGTGTCAATTAAATATCATACAAAAGGGTAGATGAAAGAGCTAGATCGTGTAGTTTGTGTAACCACTAGACCATCATGTTTATCAAGTTTTCAAACGAACTTGAACTCAAAAGAACGGTTGGCGAAATGGTACTATGAATTTCATCAGAATGTGCTTTATCGGTGAATCGGAACCACGCTACACGCTGGCGCGTTATTAGCAGTCAAAGTGTTAAACAAAATTTGAGGCGAGTCCAAATGGCATCATTTGGAGTAAGTATCAACAAAGTTAAAAGTTAAGAGGGACTGTCAGTCCCATAGAGCTAATGCATTAGTTTTGAAATCACAACTTTTGCAAAAGAATTGGTATGCCATGTTATTCCATTTTCACCAGGTATAGGAATCATCAGAACATCAATTTAAAACAGAATTAAAAAGAAAGTAACATCCGGTTATTTAATTATTAATTGATAAAGTTTTAAAATAGTGTCACCATCTGCTGGGCATTTGGGACATTTTAAAACTCCAAAAATTTATAATTAAATAACTAGACAACATTTTCGTTTCAAATTTGTTTCATTTCGATGTTATTTTGATTCCCATACCTGGGGAAAAAGGGATAAAATGGCAAAGCAATACTTCTGCGGAAGTTGTGATTCTAAAACTAATGCATTAGCTCTATGGGACTGACAATCCCTCTTAATGATACTATTTAGAGTCATTGGAAGCTAATGCAAATAGTTTATTTAATTAACAAAATTCTAAGAACAATATTATGAGCTGTGCTTTTTAAGGACATAGTAATACTGCTAAACAAGATTTTTTAAAAAAGAAATAAAAATTGCCCTATCTGAAAATTCTAACATTTATTAATATTTTACATGAAAGGATTTTTAACAATTATGTGGCTGTTCAGGCATTTAATTTTTTTATATGTATTACTATTTTATGTGAAACAAGAAGTTCATAAAGAACTAAAATAGCCTACTTTCCTGTTACTTAAATACTTACTGAAGTTCTAATCGGGAAAAAACTAGGTTTCTAACAGTAAATATCATCAACAGCCGTTTCTACACTAGATTTATACATATTAGAAAAAAAATCGAAACACAGCATCCAGCTAATAATTTAAACTTCTAAAAGCCAAAATCAACTATTTTCCTTAATATTATTTCGCAAATTAATTAAATATTATTTATCGTCTGCTCGCGATTTATTTGTAGTTCGAAGAATAAATATTTATTAATAACAAAAGTAATGAAACTCCAAACTGCATTAAAAAAATAAGAAATGTAAATTAAAACTAAGCATAATTGTATGCAAAAGTATGCCCTGCCACTTTCTTGTTATATAATTAATGAACAATCAAAGAATCAAATTGTGCTACATTTTATGCAGGGATTGGAAAGTTACTTTTAAAAAGTAACTCTGTTACGCAGTTACAGTTACTTAATCAAAAAAAGTAACTCTGTTACAGTTACAGTTACTTAATATGAAAAGTAACGCGTTACAGTTACTTAATACGAAAAGTAACGGTTCACAGTTACTTTTTGAAATTTCAAGTTATAAGAAAAATTGAAATTTAGCCATCTTACCATTTTTCAAAGGTTAGGTTAGGTTTGAATTATTGTCGCACTAGAGCTACACGAGGGCTATTGGCGACGGGCGTCCTATTTTAGAACCACAGTCAAGTGACGGGCCGATACCTGAATAGGCACCCAACGCAACCGTTAAGGGCGACATCGTACGCAGCGTTAGGACTTTGAAAAATATATAACGTGCACTCCCTTTCACAGGGTATTATTCGTCGGACATTTTTGGCTGCACGGGCCGTTTATAGGTCGGCAGTTATTTTGGCGATGCTTGGACCCGAACCTGGGACCTTTCGCATGCTAGGCGAGTGCCTAACTGACTGGCCATTTTTCAAAGAAAACCACGATTAACGAAACATAAGCACAAACAAAATGCTGAAATTATAATTAATGATTTTTTTTATTTAACTTCAATCCTGGTTCAATCCAAGAAATAGGTGTGAACGTGGCCCTCTCTCTCTCTCTCTCTCTCTCTCTCCACACACTTTGTTGTTGGTCATTGTTGTAGAACCCATTCAGGTTCAGGCAACACAAAGGGGTTTGCACTGGTCGAAACTTGCCGAACGACAACCTGCTTGACAGTCAGTGTGATTTATTTCAAAACCCTTCTTTTAGGTAGAAGCCTGTAATTACGGGTCTTAAAATGTGATACTTGGAAAGGTAAACAGACAAGGGGAAACATTCGTACTTAAACAATTCTGGCTGAAAGCAGTCGTCCCGCCTTTAGCAGCCAAAGTGGACAATGCATTTTGCTTTTTCCCTCCCAAGAAAAGCTCATATTTCGTGAATGCGAAAGTTTGTAAATATATATATATATTCCCTTCTTAGGAGTGGAATTTCAAAATAAGCATCAGACAGCCTTCGAAAAGTAACGGAAAAGTAACACAATTTTTCATTACTTTGTTACCGCTAAAAGTAATTAAGTTACAGTTACTTTCTGAAAAATGTAACGGCGTTACCCGACGTTACCTAAAAAAAGTAACTGTTACAAGTAACGGCGTTACAAGTAACGCGTTACTCCAATCCCTGATTTTATGACGTCATTCCAAACTGATTCATGAAAATATTATTTTGCTTCAAATATGTTTAAATAAATAAAGTTTCTCATGCCATTGTTGATTTGGCAACAGTAATTTAAATGACTCAAAATTGAATTTCAATGCTAATTCAATGGGAAATTCGCCGACAGATAGTAGATTTATGTCCGTCCGGACAAACAGACAGACGGACAAAAAGTATGAAAGTTGGGTATCTGAGGTCATAGCTTTCTAACAAAAAAAAAGAATTTTTAAGATCCGATGGATAGAACCGATTTTGGAAGGGGGGTACGGACAGACAGACGGACATCGACCGTATGTCAATACCTACTTTTTCATTTTTTTAATTCTTTCGAATTAAAAAAAGAAAGTAGGCTAAAAATAAGAAAAGCTAATAAAACTAAGCATAATTGTATGCAAAAAATATGCCTTGCCGCTTTCTTAGTCAACAATTAATGATTAATCTAATCTCATGCCATTGTTGATTTGGCAACAGTGATTTAAATGACTCATAATTGAATTTCAATGCTAATTCAATGGGAAATTCGCCGTCAGATAGATTTATGTCCGTCCGGACGTACAGACAGGCGGACAAAAAGTATGATAGTTAGGTCTGTGATGTCATATCTTTCTAACAAAAAAAAGAATTTTTAAGATCCGATTGATAGAACCGATTTTGGAAGGGGGGGGTCGGACAGACAGACGGACATCGACCGCATGTCAATACCTACTTTTTCATTTTTTTAATTCTTTCAAATTAAAAAAAGAAAAGTAGGCTAAAAAAAATTGATGCAAATATTATTGTTATTGACGCAAAATGGAATCATTGGGAGTGAAAGGGTTTTAAGTAGTGAAAAAATAAGTTAAATAACGATTTTGTGATTTATTTGTATTACAAAATTGTTGTTTTAAATTAAATTCATCCTTCGAGTTTATTTATCAGGCGGGCGTTGCATTATTTTATTTTTAGAGTTTGTTTAATGCTTTAGAAAACATTTTGTAGGTAATTAAATAAACCAAATGGACAAAAAAAGTTACATTTGCCCAAAAGGTCACTTTCCTCACAGGGTGGGATATGAGGGGCAAATATTTAAAATCTCAATTCGACTTAAGCCACTTTTGCACTTAAACATCACTACACAGGATTTAGTTAACTTTTCTAAGAATGTAAACAACACTAGCTGACATAAAATTCCCAATGTTATGATAACTCCGATAACTTTTATTGGTATCTGAAGCTATATTTCAGAGTAATAATATAAGATGTACTTATTTAAATTTCGAACAAAAATTATTTGAATGTATGTTGTGTATCAACATGTGTTAGTTTAAAACCTTTGAAAGTAATTTACAAAAGTATTAGTTAAACATAAACAATATTAAAATGCACATTATTTTATTGCAGATGAATTATTATAGCGAAGAACATACCGGTGTACCTTTTGAAGAAGTTGTTAAACCAGAAGTTGTATTAAGTATACAAATATTCCGACCGGAAAAGAAAGTTGCAGTGTTTCAACGGAGCACAACCCAAAGGAATCCTGGATTTAACGTAACATATTTTTCAACTATTAAAATAGTTAAGGCCTTTAGGTAAAAATTTCTTTAGTTTTAATAAATCTATGCTGCAAACATCAAGATATGGTTTTGACTTATAAAGAAAGACACAATGAAGAATGCAATATATTTTTCTATAAAGTTATTTAATACAAATATATATTTTTAAGCAATGAAGCTGCTCTATTTTTCACAACAACAAAAATTAGCTCTGTATAATTACTCAAATTTATTAAAAAGTGATACTAAATTCTTCTGCATAAGTAAATCCTAATTACCTTTTATGAGCTTTATACAACAAAAAGATAATTTACCAAAATTTTTTACTTCAGACCAGGTACTTTTCTACAGTTACTTTATTAAAATTTAACTCGGTTACAATTACTTAATATGAAAAGTAAAAAGTTACAGTTACTTATTATAAAAAGTAACTAATTACTGTTATTTAAAAAAATTTCAAGTCGTAAGAAAAACTGCAATTTAACTATCTCACCATTTTTCAAAGGTAATCAAGGTTTAAGAAACACCGAAAACATTGTGTAAAGAAAGGAAAAAACACTGCAATTACCATTGATTTACAAAATTTTAATTTTAACGCAGTTGCATTTCAAAGTTGGCATCCGACAGCCTTCGGAAAGTAACGTTTGAAAATCGAAATTGTTACCGCTAAAAGTAACTTAGTTGCAGTTGCTTTCTGAAAAATCTAACAGTGTTACCTAAAAAAAGGAACTGTTACAAGTAACACGTTACTTCAATCTCTGCTCCTGACACTATAAAGTTGTCAGATAGTTGACGTTTTAGCTTCCACACTATGTTTATAACGTAAAAAGTGGAAAATTAGGTATTTTAATCGTTCAGTCCGTCTGTCTGTCACCCACTTTCACAGAACGAACCGCAAGTTGTACAAACAAGTGCGATACATCATTTTGAAGCCAAAAATCAGGCTGTTACATCCCAAATTTCATTAAAAAATAAATTAGAAGTATATTTAAAATTTAAATAACTGAAAATTTAATCTACATTGAAATAACATGCAAATTCCATTTTCATTTAATATTTTCACTGTTGCCATTTTGTCAAACGTACGAGAAACTTTATTCAAAATAAAAATAAAACACTTGAAAAATATTTATTTAAGTGATATGATTCAGTTTGGATTGTTGTAATATCACAATAGAGTTCTTTTGGTTCATTATATATGTATGAAGAAAGATGCATAGCGAATTCTAACTTTGAATAAAAAATATGCAAAAGTTCGCTTTTATTTTTAAAGCATCAATTTTACTAATTATTTATTCTTCTCTTTTTCGAAAGAAAGTTAATGAACATGGAAAATTGTGGCGACAAAAAGATATTTATTAAAAAATATTGCATCATTATTCTTCGAATGTCAAACAAATTTAGCAAACGATAATTTGTAATTATTAATTTGCGAAAGAAGATTAAAGAAAATAGTTAATTTTGGTGTTGAAAAGTTTGAATTCGAAATAAATTATTAGCTAAAGGCCTTGTTTGGCGAATTTCTTTCTGAGGTGTATAAATAGTGTTTTTTTCGTTGAGCACAAATATTGTGTGGAAGCGGTTTAAGTGACAGATTCTGTAACAAGCCTAGTTTTTGTTTATGTACACATCAGACGAATGAATATGTTTTCATTGCAGATTGACCAAGAATTCATGGTTCTTGGCAGCCAGTTTTTGACTGAACTAAGAGACAAAATTATCTGCATTTCTGACGAAGCCATCCCCGGTGATTATAGTGAACACCCTAATATGTCGGTTGAAGTTCGATGCAAGGTAAATTTAGGAATTGTTTTAAATTCCTGCCTGTTTGGGATGCAGTTGATAAAAAATTTAAATATAGTTGAACCTCGTTAACGCGAAATTTCGCTTAAGGTGAACCGAAAGCATTTCCCGAGCCTATAAAGTTTTGAGCTAATTAGGGATGCACCGAATATTCGGTTACTATTCGGTATTGGGCCTATTCGGCCACTTTAACCGAATATTCGGTTTGAGTGAATAGTGAAATTTAGAAAATATGAATAGTGAAATTTAAAATTTTCCAAATTTCTTCAAGTTATCATCTTATGAAACGCAGAAAAATTCCCAAACAGGACTTGTTTTCTTTTATAATAGACTCAAATTCTTAAGTTTTAGTTATTTATAATGTTAAAACAAGCGTTACTCAAGTTATATTAAATAAACATGTCTCTTTAAGTTAACAGTTACAATGAGTGGGCTTAAAAAAAATAATAATTACTATATATATCACAATTGTAATTTTTTCATTAAAAGATAAAAAAAAAAATTTAATTGTATAATAATATTGTAAGCCATGGTTTTATTACTTTTTTCTGATTTTCATTCTACACCGGATCCACCTATTTCTGTTTTGTTTTCATACTTTCGTGTTGTGATTTTACCAATTTACACTTTCTAAAGGCTTGTTTTAATAACAAACGAGTACTACTTTATTCAGTGTTGCTTCAATTAAAAATTTAATAGCTATATTGTATTAAAATTATTGTGTGATTGTGTACTTATATTTATGTATGAAATTGATGAATAATAATACAATTTACTTAGATCGACAAAAATAAATTGATTAGGTAGGCCGAATATTCGGCTTAGACTTTGGCCGAATATTCGTTATTCGGTATTCTGCCAAATTTGGTGTTCGGTGCATCCCTAGAGCTAATGCTAAAAAAATTCGTAACATAAATTTGCTTCAGGCGAAATTCCGCCTAACCCGAACATAAAATTTAGAATTTGACTCCTTTTATTTGAATTTTGTAACTATGCACACATTGTTCTTAATTGCTGTTCCCATTGATCTTGAATTTAATCACCTTTTGCCACATCAACAATGGCATGAGAAACTTTATTTATTTGAAAAAATATTTGGAGCAAAATTTATTTTTGTCATAAATCAGTTTGGTATGATGTCATAAAACGTAGCACAATGTGATTCTTTGATTGTTCATTATTTGTTTACAAAAAAGCTACCATGCTACAGCTATACCAGCTATATTTTTTGCATACAATTCTGGTTAGTTTTAATTTACATTTCTTATTGCAGTTTGGAGTAGTTCCATGTTTTTGGTTATCAATAAATATTGCGTTATTCTTCGAACTACAAATAAATTAAGCAGACAATAAATAATATTAATTCAATTTGCGAAAGAAAATTAATGAAAATGGTTGATTTTGGCTTTTAGAAGTTTAAATTATAGCTGGATACTGTGTTTGGTGACTTTTTTTCTAATGTGTATACATATTGTGTCGAAACGGTTGCCAATGTCATTTACTGTTACAAACCTACTTATTAAACCTACTCAGATAACAATTTCAGTGCGTATTCAAGTAACAGGAAAGTAGGCTATTTTGGTTCTAATCTATTTTAGCTCTAATTATTAATAATAAAACAGCCTCTTCAATGCAGTAAATATTAATAGTTCCCAGTTTATTACTTTAAATTCAACTTTCATGATGGTTTCTCTAAATTTACTAATTAGCATCTAGGCACATAAACAATGGATGACTCTAGTGTAGCTTCTGTAATTGTCCACCTACTTCCCAAACCTTTTGTATGCCGATCTACTATTTGTTAAAATATATGCCTTGCTACCATAAGGATGGCAATATCTGGCAAATTAATATAAAGACTAAATCAGAATCCTTGGCGCAGTATGGCCTAAGATGCCCTTGCGCCATAAAACCCGAACATCCATCCATCCACTAAATCAGAATCCATGTTCAAATGTGTGACTTTAAACTAAAAAATAGGTTTGCCTTTTGTAGTTCCAGAGATTTATCAGTGAAAATCTGCTTTAAGGAAAAGCATTATGCACTTGAATTAAACTTATCTAATTTTGTAAAAAGTAATTATAAAAAATAGTAAATGCAACACATGGGAAAAGTAAACTTTTTAAAACACATGTCGTTATTTCACTCATCTGAAAAAGTAATATTTTCTATAGTTGTTGCACAAATAACTATTATTCTATCAGTGTTACACTGCTCAAAAGAATTAGGGGAATGTATTATTTAAATTTTAAACCCTTTTACCCCCCCCTCCCCAATGATTCCATTTGGAATCATCTGCTTGCGATTTTTTTCTTACTAAGTTGAGCTCGTACTTATGTATCGTTAGATGGAAGAATCATGTATTTTGAAGAATTAAATAATGTTTGTTTTAATTAAATGAAAACATGAAAAACAGGGTAAAATAAAATTCACCCCCCAAAAAAAATTATGAAATAAATTGACCCTAAATTCTTCACGTTTGCATTCTTAAATGTTTAAAATTGATTTTAACTTTTTTTAACAAATAAAGTTTTGAAAAAAATTATTGTTATAATTTATTCAAAATTTATGATTCCAATTTTTTCCTCTTAAATTTTTAGATAAAAAATTGAGATTTTCCTCCCTGTTTTTTACCATTTCATTTTGGATGCATACTGAATCTATTTCACGAATTTTAGATTTTTAGAATGAAAATTAAAACTTTGGAACTGAAAGTACGCAATGGGCTTCCCTAATTGTTTTGAGAAGTGTATTTATTGTGTTTAAAAGAATTGTGACACATTTTGACCATCCAGGATCTGTACAAGTCTGGTTTCTTCTACATTGATGGAGTGTTTTACAATGATCTGAGGCACAAAGATTGTAGAGACTACAGCAGTAAGTATACATTTTTTTTTAGCAAATATGTTTATTGTTTATTGTATTAGCATGTTCTTATATTACAAAAAATATCACATACGAATTAAAAAATTTCTTCATGCACTTTCACAAAAATATATTATTATACTATTCTAATTCAAACACTGATGTATTTTCTGCTTGAGGATCTACATGAGCAAGAACTCACTTATTGATGAATTTATTGTTGTATTTTTCTGAGCTAAATAATAATAGTTATTAGTTAATTACAGGGTTCGTGCACCTCCTGAAATTCCTGAATTTCATATTTTTTTCTAAGGGCCCTTATAACTCCTGAAATTTGTGTCTCATCTCCTGATATTTTTTTTCCCTCTCCTAAAAAAAATGACGTCTGGAATTGTTTTTCTCTTTTCTCTGCTCTTTTTCTCCTGTACTTTATTCGGAATAAGTCTACTGTGCATGTGCAGTATAAAATAAAGTTGGGACATCGTGATACTAGTTAGTGTTCCAAAATACATCGCACAACTCTGTAGAAGACTTGTTTTTCTTCTGTTTCGTCATTTGAAGTGCATTGAAGTCACTAGACTAATACGATAATAAACAAACATATTCCAGTTTACTCCTCGTTACCTCCTGAATTGACATTGCTGCACTGGGGCTGGGGAGCCCAGTCGGTTAGGCTTTCGCCTAGCATGCGAAAGGTTTCAGGTTCGGGTCCGGGCATCGCCAAAATAACTGCCGACCTATAAACGGCCCGTGCAGCCAAAAATGTCCGACGAATAATACCCCGTGTAGAGGGAGTGCACGTTTAATATGTTCCAAAGTCCCAACGCTGTGTACGATGTCGCCCTTAACGGTTATGTTAGGTGCATACTCAGGTGTCGGCTCCTCACTTGACTGTGGTTCTAAAATACGACGCCCGTCGCCAATAGCCCTCGTGTAGCTCTAGTGCGACGATAATTCAAACTAAACTACATTGCTGCACTCGTGAAAAACTCCTTAGAAACTCCTGAATTTCACTTTCATAGATAGAGTATGAACCTTGTAATTATATATTGTAATTTCTTTTCTTTTGGTACTTAAAGATACAGTCAAACTCAGTTACAAGGCCCTCGTTTACAGCGACAATTTTTAATTTAATCCTCGGTTATAATGCTAAAAATATATGGTTGTGTGATATTCAAAGTGCCTCATTAATTTTTTTTTAAATAAATCGTAGTGGCTGGGGAGCCCAGTTGGTTTGGGCATTCGCCTAGCATGCGAAAGGTCACAGGTTCGGGTCCGGGCATCGCCAAAATAACTGCTGACCTATAAAACGGCCCGAGGAGCCAAAAATGTCCTACGAATAATACCCTGTGTAGAGGGAGTGCACGTTGAATATCCTTCAGAGTCCTAACGCTGCGTACGATGTCGCCCTTAATGTTTGCGTTGGGTGCCTACTCAGGTTTCGGCTTGTCACTTGACTGTGGTTCTAAAATACGACGCCCGTCGCCAATAGCCCTTGTGTAGCTCTAGTGCGATGATAATTCAAACTATAACTAAAAACTTAAAGAAATCGTTTTTACGATTTTAAATTTTATTTGTATGGTTCTAATAAGAGAGAGATGTTAATCATCATGCAAACCAAATGTTTTTTTTTTTTTCAGAATTTTTTAAAAACATTTTTGTATTTAAAATTAAAAAAAAAGTTAATTAGTTTTATTTGTAACTTCAACTTTGAGAAGCATTAGAATATGCAAAACACAGGTTCCCTAATAACTCTTTGGTTACTCTTGTCATGAAATATTGTGCCAAGAGCCCCCTTTCAGAAATATCTTTTGAGAGGGATTATGTAAAAGAGGTGTCTCCAATAGAATGGTGGAAAGTCCAAGCAGTTGATATAAAAAAAAGTTTAACGGTAACGTTTTTAATTGTTGAACTCATTCTGACTGCTAAAGCAACAACAGCTAACGTTGAGCACATTTTTTCCTCTTTTGGTTTGGTGCAGTCTTAATTGCGTAATAAGCTTGGGACCGAAAAAATCTGCAAAGCTAGTTTTTTTGTTTAAAATGCTGAATTGTAGTGATCCTTGATCATAATAAATTGTATCTAAAAAGCTTAGAATTATTACTTCTTTAGTTATTTAAATTAAGGTTATAATATTGTGAATCATTGGTTTAATTGACATCCATTACAAGTTTTAACTATGTGTAAATTGAAATAATTGGAGTATATTTCGCACCCGAATTAGTTTTATATTAATAAAATATCAAATTAAAAAAATATGGATAATTTTAGTAAAGTAAAACTTAAAGTAAAGTTAGAAATTTATATAAACATCATTAGAGTCCTGCAAGTACACAAACTAGTTAAATACCAGATAAGTTTTAAAAAAAACCTTATTTAAACAAAAAAAATGGTTTTGGGTTTTTAAAAGAAAAGAAAGGGGTTTTTTTCAACCCTGATGCATTACTGTAAGATATGCCATGTAACAAAAAGAAACCGACTTTATTCACAGCTTTAAAAAAAAAGCATAAGTTGTTCCAAAATATAAATCTCTCACACAGAAAGGTATAACTCGCCACAAGCTGTTATGGTCGGAACATGGTATGCACACGTCTAAATAACGGCAATAACCTTACAAAAATTATTAATATTTCGCAGTACAAGTCCAAAAAAGCAGTACGTCTGGTCACCCTGAAGCTAGTTGATTTTTTTTTATTAAAGATAGCCCGATTCATTCAGTTATTCTTAATAAACTGCATAGCTTGCAAAAAGTTTTCAAACACGCTCTTCGTTTATTTGCACATTTTTGTATTCATTCTTAATTCAATGACTTTTCTTTTCCAGAACTATTATAAAATGGGCAGCAAGCCGCGAAGATCGAGGAATCGGGCCTTTTCAGAAAGCTACCATGGAAAGAACACAATTCATTGATTTGAACATTCAACTAGGTTATCCCTATGTTTATGTACACCAAGGGAATTGTGAACATTTGATTGTATTCAGCGATTTACTGTAAGTACTAATTTCCTATGAATTTTAAAATTTTAGCCAGGGTTTGGAAAGTTATCATTAAAAAATAACTCTGTTAATTATTTTTTAATAGCCTCTATTCAGCGGCTAATGAAATAGCAGCGCGTGGTTGGAAGAATAAGTAGCCTAATAGTGATAATGAGAGTAGCAATGATTCACAAATAAACAGTTGACTAAAATCGTGGAAACTTTAATAAAATCTCCTTAAAGTACATATTGTAGACAAAATAAATAATAACAGTCTTACTTTGGAGAAAGGAATAAACAAACGTATGTGATTGAAAAGTAGAAACTTAGTTACTTCATTTTTAAATTAAATAAAAACTAATAAAGTTCCATCTGAACTTTAAACACCGCGGGCGAAGAGAGCAAGAGAACTGAAGACGCCCACCACGCGACGAACTCGTAAACAACAACGTGGTCACGTGGTCGGTGCCTTCACCGGGACTGCTCGTGATGTCACGGCGTAAATACCGAACCTACCATCGTGACGTCACAAAAGTAAACAACCGTCATTGCGGCACAAATTGCGTGATCTAATCCTAACATTTTTAGTAATGAATATTGGTATCACTGATTTAGAAAACTTCTTTTAGTCACTTCTAAAATCTATTTCACTTATTTTTATTTTCTTTTGCTCTCCGTTTTGCGCAGTTTTTGTTTTCGTGAATTCTATAACTCTGTAAGGGCCTTAACTGCCCATCAAGGTGTCTTTTGTTTTGTATAACTTTTTTATTTTATACCAATAAATTATATTATTAAATTTCGAGTTGTAAGAAAAGTTGAAATTCCACCGTATATATTTTCAAAGATAACCAAAATTAAAGAAACATGAGCCCGAACAAAATACTGCAATTTGAATTAGTTAAAAAAAATTATTTAATTTTAAAAGACCTGCATTTCAAAATTGGCATCCGACAGTCTTTGGAAAGCAACAACATTTTATCGTTACCGTTACCACTAAAAGTAACTAAGTTGCAGTTACTTTCTGAAAAATCTAATGGCGTTACCTAAAAAAAAAGTAACTGTTACAAGTAACACGTCATTCCAATCCATGATTTTAGGGGCTGGGGAGCCCAGTCGGTTAGGCATTCGCCTAGCATGCGGAAGGTCACAGGTTCAGGTCTGGGCATCGCCAAAATAACTGCCGACTTATAAACGGCCTGTGCAGCCAAAAGTGTCCGACGAATAATACCCCGTGTGGCGGGAGTGCACGTTAAATATCCTTCAAAGTCCCAACGCTGCGTACGATGTTGCCCTTAACGGTTGCGTTGGGTGCCTACTCAGGTGTCGGCTCGTCACTTGACTGTGGTTCTAAAATACGACGCCAAAATAACTGCCGACTTTAACGCCTGTGCGCAAAGTGTCCTAACGAATAATACCCACGTGTGCTGTGAGTGCATGTAAATAATCCTTCAAATGTTCCAACGCATGCATACGGATGTTGCCCTGTTAACGGTGGCTTGTGGTGCCAACTCAGTGTCGGCTCGTCATTGACTGTGGTTCTAAAATACGACGCCCGTCGCCAATAGCCCTCGTGTAGCTCTAGTGCGACGATAATTCAAACTAAACCAATCCATGATTTTAATCAATCTTTTTTTTTAGAAAGTTGTCATGTCATAAAAATCCTTTTTTTTTGCAGTATGCATTCATCACACCATAGCAATAATAGGAATGAATACCCTCGACATGCTGTTTTAAAACAGAAGAAGAGAACTCTATGTATGGTTTGCCAAAAACATGCAGTAGAGTAAGTATTTTTGCATATTAAAATGTATATAGCATATTAAAATTATTTATAGAAAATTTTGTTTACCTTATATCGTTCATAAAAGTTAGCAATTACAATTTATGCTAAGAATTATAATTTATTGTTAATTTACCTCTAACCCCTTCATTACCACCAGGACGCATATTTCTATTCCTTACATGCAAGTGACGCCTCGGTGACCATGCGAACGTGCTAGAATTTTAAGCTTTCGTTCTTCGTGTTCGCTTTGCGGCTTTTTGTTATAGATACATAAGAAAATTTTATTTGCAATGGAATTACCGAAATCTGAATTACAAATATGAAATTACAAAACAAAAAACTTTTAAATTTCAATGCCACTTGGAAGACATTTAAACGTTAGTGCAAGGTGCAATTTGTTTGACTAACACGACTATTTTACAATGGCCTTCAAATGTAAAATACTTGCACCTATTTATATGTTTAAATAATAGAAGATAAGTAATTAACTAAGATTTTTAAACACAAAAATATTCATGGTAAATAAACAAAAGACGAATTATAGCATTGTTTGTTTATCATAAAACTTTGTTTATCATAGTACTTTGCTGTTTTAGGCTAATTATATGGACTATGTATAAAAACAAACAAATAAAATAATGTAATCAAACAAAATTTGATGCAAAAGAATAACATATTTAGGCAAAGATTTGTTTTCACTTAACTGTAAAGCAATTTGCACCTTAGTTGCCGAACCAAAACGATCAGAATGTGTCACCACGAGATGGACAATGATTGGCTACATTCGTTTCGGGTTCACTCGGCAGCATGACGTCACTGGCGAGGTGTCATTTACATGTAAGGAATAGAAATATGCCACCAGGACAAGTGCAGCGTTTGTTCTCTGAATTCAATTATCAATGACTAGGACATACACTGTGTGTGTTGTCCACTCTTAAGTAGACAGCTCTGCTATTCTGGTCTAGCCTGTTCGCTTTGAAGGTACAGATACGTGGACCTTTGTAGAATTCACTTCACAACTTCAGTTTACACAATTTTTCTTAATATTACAGGGTTCATATGCATCCTGAAATTCCTGAAATTTTTAAGGGCCTTATAACTCCTGAAATTTATGTCTCATTTCCTGATATTTTTCCCCCCTCTCCTGAAAAAATTAACTACTTTACTTAATTCGGAATAAGTCTACATGCACAGTAGAAAATAAGAGTTGGGACATCGTGATACTAGTTAGTATTCCAAAATACATCGCACAACTCTTCAGGAGATTTTTTCCCTTCTGTTTCGTTATTTGAAGTGCAGTGTCCCAGGACTAATACAATAATAAACAAACATATTCCATTTTATTCCTCGTTACCTCCTGAATTTACATTGCTGCACTCCTGAAAAACTCCTTAGAAACTCCTGAATTTCACTATCATAGATAGAGTATGAACCCTGATATTAACTTTTTTTTATTATGAACTAGAATGTGTTAAAGCTTTCCAAAAATACCGATATTGAAGCAGCTGGCAGGACAGCATATTATTACCTACTTTAGACTAAAAATGTGTTAAGAATAGACTTGGGGCACTGCCGCTCTGACGAACCTACTTTATTAACCCCTCTAATTTTCCAAATTTTTCTTTTTCAGATGGATTGTCCATGACAACAAACTTTTACCCCAAAACCCATTTTTCTTTTGCAAGCAATGTTTTTTCAGTTTCAACTATGATGAAAATAACAAGAAAATTGGAGATTTCAGAGCTTACCATCGAATTGATAGAAGTACCATAATGTAGTGTACCTATATCAAAGTGTGATTCATATTGTAAATAATCATAATTGTATAAAGAATGCCAACAAAAACATATTGGCTCATTTTTCGTCGATTTTATTTTACATAAGTTTTACTTTGTTGGCTTTCGCATTTAGGTATTTGCTATTTAATTAGTTTAGAAACTATAAAATATCTTTTAAAAACAGTATAGTTTTACTAATATTTGTTTCATATCATTGCAAACATCACAATGCAAGATTATTGAAATTCAGTCGGTTCTTTTAGTAACAAATAATCAATTTAAAAACAAAATTAGCTTGTAGCCAGTTTTCTAAATATATTTATTAAGTTGCATCATATAAGATTTAGTAAGTAGAGAGAAATACAAATACTATCTACATAGAATTTGATCAAAAGGGAAACAATTTTTTTTATTTATTTAGGAAGACTAGTTCAATACCTTTATTATTAAATAAGTTAAAATTTAATTATGTAACTACTGCATTATATAAATGCATGCTAACATTAAACAAATTAATGTATGTAAAATAAGTCGACAGGGAAACCGGCAGGATACTTAGGAGTAATTAAAGATCTTTTATCTAAGAGCTATCCCCAGGAGAGGCTGATTTGTCCACTGCAGTCGACGAGAGAATGTGAACAAATGCCCACAACAATGGCGAAAAATCTCGAGCTCTGCTTCACTGACCAATCAGAGTTTTGAGAAAGTTTGAAAGTTCAACTTTAAAATGTGATGACTAAACAGTTTCTGTGGGAACGTTTGATCTAGGCGACTGTTTGTCGCCGACAGGTTGGGATGTTAAAGTACTAAGTGATATTAAGGATATATGAAAAAGATAATTTAAGTTATTAAGTTTAATTGAGGTACAAAATATAAGATTTCGAGGGGGTTAAGGTATAATATGTCATGTATATTGATAATTTTTGTTTAAAGTGTTTAGAGAGTTGTTGAGAAAGTAGCTAATTAACACTCCCATTGTGCTACATTTTATGACGTCATTCCAAACATGGTTTATATGACAAAAGTAAATTTTCTTTCAAAGATTAATTTTAAATTAAATTTATCATGCTATGGTTGATGTTGCAGCAACAATTTCAGGGTGTCACCAAGAAACAGATGTAAAAAAAAAGTAGGTTTGTAACAGGATCTGTCACTTAACCCGCTTTCACACAACAGTTGTGTTTAACAGGTAAAAAGGCGACAAACACAGCATTAATATTCTATATTAAACATTAACATGCTAAATTTGGCTAGTTTCATTTATTTTATTTCGAAAATTCAATTCATACTTATTGTTTGCAAAAATTAATTTATATTTCAAAGAATAAATATGTCGTATTCCTTGCTTTTAAATAGAATGAAAATATTTCATATCAACATACAAAGAATCTCGTAGTGAAATATATTTGACGTCATTTCAAACTGATCGATTGTTGCAAAAATAAATTTATTTTAATTTATTGTCTAAAAGAATTAAAGTTTCTTGAGCGATTGTTGCGAATGGCAATGGTGATTAAATTCTAATAAAAATGGCTTCCTATGCTTTTTAAATGAGCATTCAATTTTGCAGATGTTTAAATAATTGAAGTACTTCGAATTCGAATTCTCTTCGGAAATTTTCAATGTGTTCTAATTTCAATGCGCTGATTTTTTTTACTTATCGCACTTGTCCGTAGCATTTGTAGTTTGGCCTATGAAAGTGGGTGACGGACTGAACGATTATAATATGCGATGCCCGAACCTGGGACTTTCCGCATGCAAGGTGAACGCCTTAACTGACTGTGCTTCCGGCCCCTAAGTGGAAAACTAAGGCTGCAGAGCTTTAAAATCTTCAATTACGTAACGCTTAAAAAATTTAATTTGAAATAAGGATTTGTATATCTTAAACTATTGATAGATATGGTGATTTTTTACAAATAATAACTTGGCTACTTTTCTCAAATTATAAATTTTATTCATAGAAGGGTTTATGTTTGAAAATGACACATTTTAAGAATTTAAATTCAAATATATTTTATTTTAATTTCATTGATTTCAAACAATATTTTTAATGCCTATAAGGAGTTTTTTTACTTATAATATTAAATGTATATTTTTTTAATCAATGTTAAAAAAACATAAAAATAAGAATACACTATAACACCAAGGTACTTATTGTAAACACAGGGGATTATTGGGTTAGTTTCGTTGAAAATGTCACACTAAAACTACACGGGTTACTTTATTTGTGAAAGGAGGATTCTAGTTAATTGCTGATGGTCGTCATCAATTGCACATGATCGTCAATAGAATTGCATCATCTGTAGTAGGCATTAATTAACACATACAGTATCGCCTCGGGGAATGCTATAAGTCAAAATATAGCTATGCAATAATAGTGAACCTGATGCAAGTTCGTACTGTACTTCATTTGAGAAACTGTTTCTACACCTTAAAAAAATATGAGCCTGCAAAAGCAATAAATCATCAAATATAGTAACTCTTGCCTGAACCAAAATCTTCCTTACCCTTTTTCAAAGTGGACTGTTCCACAATCAAAATATTTGAGATGCTAAGAAGTGAAGGCGGACTATATTTGGTATTCGTGCTGATTGCCACAGTCTCTTTAAGTTAGATTAAAGCCCTCGTTATTATAATATCTAGGACAAAATACTTAAAATTTTATCTAGTGACTTAGCTACGAGTTGTATTGTGTTATATAAAGTTTCAATTTAGCGTGTAAAGGTACATAGATGATTCTAATATGTGTATCGATTTTAAACACCACATACCACCCTATTTTGCAGCTAACCAGCTACCTTTCCCCGAAGGGGGAGAATATTGTGACAGGGGCGGCAAATCAATCGTAGCCTACAAGCGGCAAATCTTTAAATCCGGCCCTGTCCGACCTTCCCACATTATGAAATTGGTTCGAATATTTTTAAAATTTTCAATAAATAATTTTACACAAAATATTAAGCAATTTCAAAAGTGGAAGAGAACCTGTAATTATCTACTTATATTAAAAAAAAAACTATTGTAAAAATATTTAATACAGCCGGAGAAATGTGGCAGAGAAAATAGTTTTTTCCCCATTGGATTAGCACTGAGGCACTTGAGTTTGGAGACCCGCGGTCCAGCGCATCCATTCCCCCTTAAAGGTTAATTTTAGATTTTGGGTAATGTGTTCAGATTTTCAATAACAAAAATCAGGACATTGTCTCTCTCACCCCCACACCCCTCTGACAGTTTTTTTTAAATAATAAATACCCCCTCTCCTTCCCAAATTTTCAAACAATGACATAATAAGGTGGACTTATACTAAGCAAATAACAAGTTCATAGTCACCCATTATTCTGAGTAATAAAATATAGAATTGAAGGACTAATAATTAATTTAGGCTGATTTTAGCATTTTTAACAGTATTCACAAAATTTTTGTAAAATCTATATTTTATTTAAATTTTCTCTATGTTTTGGGACTTAGGAGTACTGTAAGAGGGATCAGATTTACTGTACGGTCCCCCTTGGCGCGATTTTTTCGAATTTGGCGATAAATAATTTTTCTGGCAACCTGTCTGACTTCGACTGATGATTCAAATTCTATGACTTCGCACCGATGACGTTTTCCGGCAACCCTATCGGACGTTGGTCATAAGAAATAATCCCATACGATCTTTTCTTTGAATCGTGGCTTTTAACAAAAAAGTCGCCAAAATACGGACTTTTGGCGCGATTTTGGAAAGTTCGCCAAGGGGGACCGTACAGTAAATCTCTACCCTGTAAGAGGAAAGTGAGACATCCACTCTGCATTACTGTCCCACCAAAAACGGGACACTTGGTCACATAAAGAGTAAGGGGAGTAGGGGACCGGATATTTTCAAAATCAATGCAGTACAGTGTTATAGATGCAAACGCCTTTGACTGTTTGAAGTAAATAAAACTTAAATAAATTACTTATAACTAATTGAAATTATAAGGTGTCATAGTTCTTTTGCCTTACTCTGATTGGGTTAGGATAAGAGTGAGTAGTCCACAAAGAAAATGTCTAGCTTAAGATGGTTTTTATGAATAAATTTTAATCATTCAAAATGCAGGACATTTTGCAGTACAAATTTAAAACACACACACAACGTTTTAAAATTTTTTGGGCTCTCTGAAACAGGTAATACAAAAAAATAGTACTGTACTGCAATATGCAGTACATCTGGTCACCCTAATTAAGAGCCATTAAAAATATTAGGCATCAGTTGCTTGCACCCTAGGTGGTTTCTTGCAGATTCTCTTCAGTAGATGCTTGTTCAGCGCATCTTTTCTACCGAAACTTTTATTACAAACATGACAAAGGTGCAGTTTTTCCTCCGTATGCGTTAGTTTATGTTTAGTTTGTTAAGATTGGTTCTGAGAGTGAAACGTTTATTACAAATCTCACACTCATGTAGTTTTTTCAGAAAAAGTTTCAATGTATTTAAAATTTTAAGCATCAGTTGTTTACACCCCCCATGGTTTCTTGCAGATTCTCTTCAGTAGGTGCTTTTTCAATGCATCTTTTCTACCAAAACTTTTGTTGCAAACATGACAAAGGTGCAGTGTTTCATTTTTATTAAGCATCAGTTGTTTGCACCTCACATTGTTTCTTGCAGATTCTCTCAGTAATTTGTCAGGATCTTTACCAAAACTTGTGCAACATGTCTCAAAAGCTGGCACTCTTTTCTTATTCCATACAACTTTTCTGTTGCAAACATGACAAAGGTGCAGTTTTACATTTTTATTAAGCATCAGTTGTTTGCACCTCACATGGTTTCTTGCAGATTCTCTTCAGTAGATGCTTGTTCAACGCATCTTTTCTACCAAAACTTTTATTACAGACATGACAAAGGTGCAGTTTTTCCTCCGAATGTGTCAGTTTATGTTTGTTAAGATTGGTTTTAAGGTTGAAACGTTTATTACAAATTTCACATTCATGAGGTTTTTCCCCGGTATGTTTCAAAAGGTGCAGTTTTAGGTAATCTTTCAAACTAAATTTTTTGTTACAAAATGTACAAACATGTTGTTTGTCTCCAGTGTGAGTATGAATATGTCTCGTCAAGATGTATTTGTTTGTAAATTGCTTGTCACACACATCACATTTATACGGCCTTTCATTTGTATGCGTGAGCATGTGGTTGTTGAGTTGGTTTATGCGCTTAAACTGTTTTTCACAGATAGTACAATCGTATGGTTTATCACCTGTATGGATACGGAGATGTGTCAAGAGATTACTTCTTGAAGAATACTCTTTTTTACAAATTTCACAAATATGTTTTGATACGATGCTGTTTTTTTTATCTGTAGGTTTATGGGAAGTTATGTTTTCTTGAGAATTTTCCATTTGTGAAAGTTACAGCTGCATTTATCTGTTATCAAGTATTCATGAAGTTAAATAAAAGTTTGGTACTGTACACTTGTCTTAAATGATCGTGAAAGAATAAAGCTGTTTTATTCTTATATGAATGTTATTATACTTAACAAGCAATTACTACTATTTAAATACATATAAGATGGATAACGTTTTCAGAAACTCAGTACACTGAAAGTTTTTAGTACGAAACTGTAATCAACTGTGCTAACAAGCCACAAATTCAGTGCATTATTGGAGATTGAGACATACCTTTTTTTGTTTAGCTTCGTAAACAACTTTGTAAGCCAATGTATACTTCCCAAACAATATTTTAACACAGCTAAAAATTATATTCTTTAATTATCACTCAACAAGGATAATTGAGTTTTATCTATAAAATAAAGAATATTATACGATTTTCTTAACGTAATTGGAACAATTTTTTTTAAAAAATATTTATTTATGGAATTTATACATTAGCTCAGGTGCTGTTCTTATCAAAAATACTGAGCATACATTAACTGAGATGAAAATTGAAACTAAAAATGCATATAGGTTTTAAAGGGTTTTTAATGTCTATGTAAAAACCCTTTAAGGGTCGTAGTGACCTAGTGTCAGGTCTCAGGATCGAAAGTCCTGCGATCGTGTCCCGTACACTGAAATTTTACCGAGTATATGCGGAGTACGTGCTCGTTAAATCTTTGGTCCGAAGTCCTCTAAGTTCCAATACCAAATCAATACTCTGGGGGTGACAAGCCCAATTCTGGATCCTCTAGTTGCTCTGTCTCTAAAAATTATGGATCCACTTGTGTGTGTTTGTCTGTATGTGTTTACTTGACGAAGGATTTATAAGCGGGTCGTACCAAGCCAAAACGAATATTATGTCTACCAACCAACCCTCTTTAAGTACTTGCAGTTCTTGTTTTCTTTTTCTAAAAAAGGTACCTTTATCGTATACGGTAAAACTTGCCTGACCAGATTTGTTTATATGATTATATTTTCGACTATTAGTGACCATAAAACACTTTCTTAGTTCTGTAGTTTCAGTTTAGTAATTGACTCAAGTTTTGTTATATGGTGCGAACCACATAGACCGTTTAGAACAAAAAATTTTAAACTAATTATTTAATAAATTTTTAAGTTACATTATACAAGAGATGTTATTGCCTGCTATTTATATGAGATACTACTAATTGGTTGAAAGAATAGATCGCTTTATTCTGGTTGGGTTAAGAGTTGTTGACAAAGAAAATGACATTGTGGCAGTTCACCACATACACAACCTCAATATGCCATCAACAGCTAGGTGGCGCTGATTTACCATCTCGTTCCTACCACTATTCCAGATAACATCGAAAATAGTAGTATTTAAGCCGAGGTAACTCATCTCCACCTTGAGGATCCTTTTGGTAGACTGTGGGTTACTGAGGCAGCTATAACAACATTTCTTAAATGGTACAATTGGAGAAAATTTATAATCCTTACTTAAATAGATAAATTTGTATATAAAAATATATATATATATATATTATATTATATTTTTAATATTATATTATATAAATTTTAGTGCATTTTACATACGTTAGGACTCTTTGAAACAACCAGGACAAAATCCTAAAAAGTAGTAAACCTAAAGTGCTAACCTAAAAGTGACTATACTGCAAAATGAGTCTTGTCAATGTCATCCTACTTATGACACACTTTTTAAAACATATACGGGGGAGCGTCTCCATAAGTGCTGGTTTTGTGATAGGCAGTTTATAACGATAAAAGTAATCCAGGGTTCATACTCTATTTTTAATAGTGAAATTCAGGAATTTTAAGGAGTTATTTTAGGAATACAATACTCTAAATTCTGGATATAAGGAACATAAAAGTACTTATAGCGACAATGTGTATCATGAAATTAAAAGAAAAACAAAAAAATAATCCAAGATCAACAAATTAAAATATGTGAAACTTTAGGACATGCAAAATCTCAAAAAATTAACAACTGACAATTTCTAAACAAAAATGAATGCAAAATCTCAAGTTTTTTAAAAACTGGTTTCTTCAAATCCACTGAAAACTATTTTCTATTATAAAGATAATTTTTCAGGAAGCTATACTTTAAATAAGGATTTCTAATATAAATTTAAGGAGTTATAAGGACAGTTAGACGAATATTTGAAATTCAGGAGTTTTTCTGGAGGAATACGAACCCTGGTAATCTCAACCAGCATTCACTCATCCATTTATAAGCCATCAGTAATTAAGTCTTTGGGTTTGAATCCTGTTTCGTGGCTTTGATGTTGGTGGTAATTTAAAAACTACTGCAAACTTTAGTCCTAGTCAGTCTAATCAGTCCAAACTACTCAAATAAAGTCTGCTGTGTCCATTTCAGCTTAGTGGGACATTGGATTTATTGAAGCAAATGCTCTGGTCATTTGGTCAGACTGATGTCCTCATTGTATAGTTCTCAAACTAGCTTAGCAGCTAGCTAAAAAAAAAGAAAAACAAAATCCGCGCGACAAAATACATTGCACATACAATTAAAAACATGCATACATACAATTATGAGAGGCCCAGTGGCTTAGTGGAAGTGCTTCGCATTGCCACGCCACAGGTCTGGGGATCAAGTCAAGAATTGGGCGAGGTTGACACATCTTTTAAGTGGGTCGATAAAATTAGGTCCCAGCATGCTTGGAAAGTAAACACTGGGGGTTCCGTGTGAGGCTGACCACCTTACCGGGACATATGCCTAGCACGCCAGAGCCCTTGGTCACGAAAGCTGGAATGGGCACGGCAGGCCTTGGCCCACTAATGGGCTGTTGCGCTGAGGAGTTTAATTTACATACAATTACGCATGTTTTTAATTATATGTGCATTGTATTTTGTCATACTGATTGTTTTTATTTTGTTAACTAATGTTTTTTTCTTCTGCAAGCCCTGTATCACACCCAGGGGAACACAGGGATTTTTATGGTAATCAATAATAAAACTATCTTGGTCCTCATTAGCTTATTTGTAGGTAAACAGTTTGTAGAGTGGGTTAGGCTTAGGTTGAATTATCGTCAAACTAGAGCTATTAGAAAAGAACGCAGGTAGGAATTTAACTCTCACCCATGCCGGTGGAGTTATGATGTACAAAAAAAAAAAAAATCTATGTTGTATGAAGTAATTATTTTTTCTTCTTGTTCATCTCCATGAGTAAATAATTATTTTTAAAAAATTAACTCTATCCAGAATTTTTTTTCTACTTCAAAATTCTACAGACATGGGTAACAAAAGTAATTTTAGTATTTGACTGAAACCTTCAAACTGGTATTTACAACTTACACCATAGAATTGACCTATAAACATCATGATTTCTGTATGAAAATTCGAATCATGTGTAAACTAACTCAAATCTCACATCCATGTGAAATAATTCAATAAAACAATGTTTGCAATCGAATTTATTTTTCAAAAAATTTACAATAGTATGAAAAACTTTATATTCACAAGTAAAAACACAACTGTTTAAATTTGTACAAATAATATAGCGCATAGTCTGACAAATAAACAAAACACAAAAAACGAGGTATAATAAACTTTTCTAATTGCCAAGTTATGTATTTTGAATAACTTGTCAAAATGAAATGTTTTAAATCTAAACCTGTATAAACTGATTGTGGTTCGCATATAAAAAATCTTATTTCAGTTTTGGTATTTTTACTAAATTCTTGAATATGTGATTTAAAGTATATGAGTAATTTTATTTTAGAAATGAAAAAAAGAAATGTCAAAATTTATTAACACTTAAGACATTTTAATTGTTAAGAGCATAAACTACTGGTTCAACATTCTGAAAATATTGAATATTATAACTCCTGAATTTTAAATATAAAAAGGGTTAATTTAAACATTTTTATTAATTAGAACCTATTAAAAAGTGTCAATTTTCAAAAATATGTTAATTAAACGTTTTTTACCAATCAACATATAAAATATGCAAATAATAATGAAAAAAATTACATGCCAAAAAAATTGATTTTTTTATTTTCTGTGTTAAGAAATGCAATACTTTTTGAAATATTTTTTAAAGAATTACTTTTTTAAACATTTCTTTAGACTTTGAGGTCATGTAAAGCTATCAAATTAACAACATTAGTTTCCATTTGAAAAAGGCAGTTTTATATATTTCAGCCAGTGGCCTTGTATTATACAATTTCAATTGACACTGACAAACAACCAAATAATTAAGGCTCTAATCATTTATTTTTGAAAGTGATATAAATATGTGTTTGTACTTTTAAGAAAATTCGAATACTCAAATAGTCAAAGATAAATCATAAACACATTTGTACCTTTCATTTTCAAAGAAAAATAATAGTTATAAAAATTTAATATAACACTTATTTTTTAACATAGTTCTAATTCATAGTCAAGATATTTTATACCAAATTATAAACATTATACCTATAATTTGTATATAAAATTGCATAACTTGACTTATTAATAAAAAATTCCAATATCTGTCAGTTCTTATATTTTTAATAAACATAATACAACTTTTTAAATAAAACTATATACAAAATTCATGCACTGTTGCATAACAGCAGTATTTGAGGATATTCATGTAAAAACAAAATGTTAAGAGACAGACTATAAAAATATTTTGCAAATTTTTAAACAATCGATCGTGGTAACCTAGGTAGTGAGTGGATAATGCAAGGTAAACAAACTTTACGGAAAAGCTATGTTACAAAAGAGCATACAAAGTTTAATTAGAGCTTAAAATATACAAAACCGAATATTTTTGATAACTTTCTGAAACGTAACACAGGTGTATCAAGACAAAATTTAAAAATCAGTTAACACCACTTCAATGGTCTGCAATCATATAACTACACATCCTTTTTGTATTTAAAAACTGAACATGTTTACTCAACCTTAATTATATTTTTTCCGCCATATTTTCCCCTAATTCTTTTTTTATTTTGAGAAAAGAAAAATATATGGTGGTTAAAACATAGTTCTTAAAGTGTTATGGGAAATTAAATATGAAATTCTTAAATGTAGTATTTATTTTTTTATCAAGGCGAGGTCCAACACTTTTTAGTTCCCATGTTATGTCCATAAACAGTTTCTAAGGCAAACTGCTTTTGTTTTTAATTTTTTAACTAACTTTCTTGGCATAAGAAATTCCCGCATGTTTTCTATTGATCTTATATAGTTTTTAATTTTATTCAGTCATATTAAAAAGTTTTTGAAACATCTGCAAGGGAAAAAAAAAGCCCATAATAGTACCCCTAGATAACTCCCTGCACTTCTTTATGCTAAAACACGTTAGTTTATAGCCTTAAATAGGATCAGATCTCCTAACCCAAGTGTCTCTGTGTTAATCTAATGGAAAAAAATAATTTTCTAAGCCACGTTACTCTGGGCGGTATAGACTATTTTTACAATTGTTTTTTTTATGATAAATTTAGCTGACTTAAACATCAATAATTATTCCACTTGACCATTTTGAATGTGGTTCAAATATTGTGTTGTAAAATTATTTCTCGAAAATCAAAGAAAATATTCAAACCAATTAAAAAAAGTGGGATTACAATTTATGGAGTCTTGTAAGCCGGATGCATTTATCATATAAAAAAAACCTTTCGAGATATTCAATACAGCTAGGTTAATGTGGCTTAGAATTTTTCCCCCCCATTGTATTAGCACAGACACTTTGGCCTAGAGACCCGCTCTCACTCATGTATTTTCTTGTTTCGCAGCAGTTATAGATCTCTAGTCTTGAAAGGCGTTTTCAAAATATCCCAAAATTTAAATTATTTGTCAGAGTGAAAGCCCTCCTATTATATCTTTTTTGAGAAGGATCAAACACACAACACATAATATACATTAACAAAAGCACTGATATATTGCATTGGTATTTCAGAGAAGTAAAAAACACGTAACAAAAACATAAAATCAAGGTCTCACTGTATATTTCTTTTTGTCAAAAAAAAAATCAAACAGTATTTGACAATTAGGGTAAGTTTCCTAAGAGATCGTCAGTCCCATATATCTAATGCATCAATTTCAAACACATAATATCCGACAAAAGTTAAATTTTAAATAATTAAATTTCAGTCGAACGCCGAAATTATCTGTGAAAATCAGCGCGAGAAATAACGAAAGAGTAACAAATTTGTTCGTTAACGCTAAAAGTAACTAAGTTACAGTTACTTTCTAAAAAGCGTTACCTAAAAAAAGTAACTGTTGCAAGTAACGCGTCACTCCAATCCCTGATATTTTTCATTCAAATTTGTTCTGTCATTATTACAGGGTTTCTCGCTCAAAACTTTTGCAAAATGTATGACATTTTGCAGGAAGTTTTTTTAGGGCTATATACAGGAATTTTTCCATGAATTTTGGGCAAAATGTACAACTTCCCACATATGTGTAAAATGTACCGTTGAATAAGGTAACTTTGGCCCAATCCTAAAACTGACTTTCTTCTGGAATATTTTTTAGTCATAGGTCAAGGTAGAGTTGCCACTAATTTAATTTTTGTAAGGAGGGTATTTAATAAGAAGTTATTAGCTTGGTTCAATGTTACCCTCCAGGGCTAAAGTTACGCCGACACAAGTTCAAACCTATTAAACACAATACTAAAGTCAAAATTTTTATTGCTTTGTCGAAAATTAGGGCCTGTTTTGTATTATCAACAGAAATGATTAAATTGTTTTTTTAGGGCTATGTACAAGAATCATTCCATGAATTTTAGGCAAAATGCACTACCTCCCAGAAATGTGAAAAATCTATTAAACCAAATAGAAAAGTCGAAATTTTTTAGGGCTCTTTGTTGAAAATTAAGGCTTTTTGGGTGACATCAACAGAAATGTTTAAATTGTTTAATTTTAGGGCTATGAACAAGAATTATTCCATGAACTTTAGGCAAAATGTACGACCCTGCTTATGTGAAAAAATCTATTAAATCAAATACAAAAGTCAGTATTTTCAGGGCTCTTTGTTAAAAATTAGGGTTATGAACGAAAATTTTAAATTGTAAAAGCACTACATTGATCGATACTGTGATTGAAAAAATAATGCATTAGCTCTATGTGGACTGACGCTCAAGTCAATCCTAATAATAAATAATTCAGTCCGTCCCACTACTGTTCCTCATTTTTGTCCAGTTTTCGTCGCTCATCTGCTTCCTTTAGATGCCGTGCGAGTTCTTCACATAATGCATCTGGTTCTGTACCGATGGTAGTGAACTTGTATCCACCGGTCTTGTAAAAATCAACTCGCCTCTGTTTGTCCCTGATTTCAAAGCCGTGTTTGTCGCTAACTTCTACTCCCACCTAAAATTAAAAAATACAAATACAAATAAATACAAAAATTGTCGACCAACAACAGGCCAGAGGCCCAGCAAGGTTGGTCCAAATTAAATCTAATACTTTACCAGTTTCCAATGACAATCAAGTTTCTTCTTAAAATCTTTACTCTCTTCGAATGCACAACATAATCTAGTAAAGCATTCCACTCATTGACAACTCTATTGTAAAAATAATGTTTTCTTACCTCCCTATCTAAAGCACGATTTATTCAATTTCTGATCATGTCCTCTGGTCCGGCTATTTAAGGTAAAACCTAAGCCCTCCATGTCTCCCTGTTTTATGAACTTGAATAACTGAATTAAATCACCCCTAGATCTCCTATTTTCCAGGGAATACATGTTTAAAGATCTTAATCTGTTATCATAATCAATACCAGATAGACCTTTAATCATTTTTGTTGCCCTATGCTGAAGTTTTTCAAGCAACTCTATATCTTTTCTGAGGAAGGGAGACCAAAACTGAACAAAAAATTGTAAAATAAATGAGACTGTAACATGTATCCAGTGTTAGAAATTGTGTACAGAAATATAGGAGCAAATTCAGATTAAGTAAAAGCAATTTTTAGAAAAATAATTTGTAATTAAAAAAATTCTTTTTCACTATCTCAGGTTGGCTTGCCGCGCAGGCTAACTGTAGTATCTAGACTAATGACTTCGACCACTGTTTCAAGCACTCAAGAACTCTAACCTGTATGAAAGTATACTAAAAGACTGATTATTTCAAAGCAATAATGGTCCAATTCATTGTTTTACTGCAGTTTACCAGCTTATTACTTTCTGGTTTTTATTGAGTCAGATGATAAAGACAATACCAGAGCCGCAACATCAAAACTATAGGTCTATATAAAGAGTATGTTTTAATTTCCTTCGTAAAAAGCTTTCTTATTTTAGACCAAAAAAGTTCCAGAAAATTCTATGTCTAATAAAATTTTATACTGTGATAATAATTGTTCACTGCAGAGGCCCAGTGGCTTAGTGGTAGTACTTTGCATTGCCACGTCACATGTCCGGGGATCGAATACCGGATTGGGCGAAGTTGACCCATCCTTTCATCCCTTGAGTGGGTCGATAAAATGGGTACCAAGCATACTTGGGAACTAAACACTGGGGGTTCTGCGTGAAGCTGACCACCTTACCGGGACATATGCCTAGCACCCCAGAGCCCTAGGTCACGAAAGCTGAAATGTGCATGGCAGGCCTGGGCCCAGTAATGGGCTGTTGCACCGAGGAGTTTAGTTTGTTTTTTACCAGCCCACATCAGCCATATGAAATAATAGATGGCACCACCTCATAAAGTATTGAATAAAAAAAAACCTGTTTTATAAAAAATAACGCGAATCCCTCTGTAGTGTGTATGCAAGAAAAAGATAAGAAATATAATAGACAAAACGTCTGTTATTTTTGTTAAATAAATGTGACACTCTTTCGTTTACTTTGTTTATTTAGTTACCTGCATAATGTTTGGTAAAACAAACCTTAACAATAGCTTACTTTAATGCCCTTCTAGTGAATAAACAAGAAGGAAGAACATTGTTATAAAACTTTATTTGTGTTTTGTTTGGTTCGGCTTAATAAACACCACACAAGAGGTACACGAGAACTACTTAGCCAGCTTCGTAATTTTAGCTCCCAAGCTATGTTTACAAAATAAAAAGTGGAACCTTTTATATAGGCTATGTCCGTCCATCTGTCATCCACTTTCACAACCTAAACTACAAATTATTTGTATTTCGAAGTATAAAACTGTGAGGTTTCTCACTCTTAAATACCGGGGTGGCCCAGCGGGTAGTGTTTGAAACAAATAAAAAATAAAAACAAATAAGAGACATGAGTAGAATTTAATGACGTTTATTGAATGGACATATTGGGCAATTAATGATAAAGCGGTTCGAAGTGCCCGTCATATTTAACAAGGACAGCAGTTAGGCGGTTCTCGAATCCAACCATACTCCTTACCCATACCTTCCTCCATACTCCTTTTGTTTGGCCAATTCTTTTTGTGGAACTTCTCACAAAAGCTAAAAAAAAGCTTCCCACAAATAGAATTGGTCAAACAAAAGGAGTATGGAGGAAGGTATTTGTAAGGAGTATGGAGTATGGTTGTATTCGAGAACCGTCTAACTGCTGTCCATGGCGGGCACTTCGAACCTCTTTATCATAAATTGCCCAATATGTCCATTCAATAAACGTCATTAAATGCTTCTCATGCCTCTTATTTGTTTTTATTTTTTCATTTGTTTCAAACACTACCCGCTGGGCCACCCGGTAGAAGCAAAACATTTCATATCAATATACAAAAACATAACTCGGGCATGACGAAGACAAACAGCAAAAAAGTGGAACTTCCCCAAACATGTTGAATGTTTCCAACATGGAGTAATTGTACACTTATATATTTCTGTAAACAATAAAAAGTAATTAAATATATTTATTGGGATGCTTCATTAAAATTTTGGATTATTTAAAAATTAATATAAACTTATTGAAATAAATGCATTAAAAAAATCCCTTGACGCAAGCTAAAAATATCCTGTGCCGAGGGGTTTTAACTGTTACTGCACAATACAACATTAATAGTTTTTAATAATGAAAATAGTTTTCAAAAGAAACCTATGCTATCTAATCAAAGAAAAAAAAGACGAATTTTTTATGATCTTCCATTAAATCAACTTTTTAAAAAGCTATCTCCTAACTATTAGTTTCTATTCGTGCAAAAAAATCCTCTGTATGGGCAATGTTCATTGTTATTTTAAACCTAAAAAGAATATTTTCGGTAAACAATTTATTTATTTTGCACCAGTTTTTTTAATAGTCTTCTGCCTGAAATACAATCTTTAAATAATTTGACTTCTTTCAAAAATCAATTAAAAAGTCGAGTCAAAAATAAGTACTATTCCCTAATTCATAGATTTTTAGTATAGTATTTTCTATTCAATAGCTTAAGTTTAGGAACACAAATGTCCTTCTAAAGGTATTTAGTTCATCATTGATTGATACATGAAACCTTGCAGTGCGTCTAATAATTTGTCCAGGGACTGTAAATACATCCGCGACACTTCTGTTGCCATAATAATATTTTACTAGTATTTTCATGTTTTTTTTTGTGTTTTTGTAAATTAATGGCATCTACTTTATGTTCTCTAATATGGTCCTTGTGACCCTTTGTGTTCTGACTACTTTATTTGTTTACTTCCTTCAAGTTCTTGTCTGTATGTTTGTGTGCAATAAAATTATAAGAAAAACCAACCTGCTTCTTGTCCAACATAAAGTTCTTATCGAAATAAATAATGTCCGTCTTCTGTTTCCCATCCGCAGTTCCACTGTACGATGAAATCGGCAGAACTAGGGGGTTCATGGGTTGTTGACTGCTAGGGGGGGACGAGGAGGGAGAGGGTGGGGAGGGGTGGCTGGGGACGCTGGGTTCCTGTTGCCAGGTTTCGCTGTTCTGTTTGTTGGCTTCGTTGGGGGTGGTTTGTTGCTGGGGATCCTCTTCTTCTGAAACTTCTGCGTCTTCGATGTCCTGTTTGGAAGGAACGATATTTGGTTTGGTTGGATTCAGTGAAATTTGATAAAGAAATTTAAAAGCAATCTGAGCTACCAACTTAGCAAAACTAGGAGCAAATTTGTTTATTTAAAATTCCCTCAATAGAAAGAATGCAATTAAAGTGTGACATTAACAAAAGAGAACCACAACAAATAAGCCCACAGAAAAAGCAAACTTTCAAAATATAAACATGCATATACAAAAAATTATTAAAAATAATAAAAATTCTACAAAATTTAAAGAGGCTGAAGTTATTGAGATAGTTGTACATATTTGGTAAAAACATTCTTAAAAAGACATATCTCGGAGATCTATTTGGAACTGAAATCTCAATGCAATTCTGGATTTCAGTGACATCAATCGAATTATTTATGATAAAAAAACAACAACAGCAAACAGGCAAGATCACGTCGGGATTTTAAACTCAAAAAGTCAAATTGAATACGTAAGGTGGCACCGTGTATCATTGAGCTAGAAGAAACGTGGAGTGAAGCGTGTGATTCACTGAACAGGGCAGCAAACGAGCCGGTTCAATAACGAAACACGGAGGAATACACGGCACTGCAGCAGAAACGAACCGGGCAGAAAACCTAGAAACTTGCCTATTTCTCTATTGGGTTCGTCTTCGCTGGTTCTTAGTGATCCACATGGTTATTTCTTAAAAAAGTTGGATTTTAAAGTTAAAGAAAGTTAATTTCTTTCAAACTAAAAATGTTAAAATACATTTAGGAGCCCAAGTCAATATAATAGAGGGGTCTCATACAAGCATTGTATACAAGTGTAGGGAAAATAGTCCTTATCTGCCCTGTTTGCTCAAAAGGGTGCGAGTGGGTTTTCGGCTCGCTGACACCTCACTCCAGTTTCCCTTCTAGCTCAAGTGTATACTGTACAAATGTACATTACTTAGATGGTCCTGTTTGGATTGAACAGTTATTCAATTTCGGGGCCTGGGACATAATCCTGATAGTTGGAATCCTGACAAGCCAGAATCCCAACAGCAAAAAATGCACAAATATTGATGCAAAAATTAGACATTAAATTGCTCTTAATTAAGCATAACGACATTAATTTATTGATTTTTTGGGATTTTTGAACCTGTCAGGATTTCGTCCCTATTGGGATTATGGCCTGTTTGAATTCTAGCTTGTGGGAATTATGTCCAGAACTGTCAATTTAGTTTGATTGAGTAGAGTTAACATCGCACTAGAGCTACACAAGGGCTATAATGGAAGTGCGTCATTATTTAGAACAACAGTCAAGTGACAAGCCATCACCTAACAGATATTTTCTTTAGGTGACGTCATACGCAACACCTAGTTTAGTTTAGTTTGAAATATCGTCACACTAGAGCTACACGAGGGCTATTGGCGACGGGCGTCATATTTTAGAACCAAAGTCAAGTGACGAGCCGACACCCGAGTTGGCACCCAACGCAACCGTTAAGGGCGACATCGTACGCAGCGTTGAGACTTTGGAGCGTATTTTAACGTGTACTCCCTTACACAGGGTATTATTCATTGGACATTTTTGGCTGCACAGGCCGTTTATAGGTCGGCAGTTATTTTGGCAATGCCCGGACACGAACCTGGGACCTTTCGCATGCTAGGCGAGCGCCTAACCGACTGGGCTCCCCAGCCCCTACGCAACACCAGGACTTTAGAGCATATTTAACGTGCACACCCTCTACAATGGGTATTATTCATTGGAAATTTTGAGGCTGCATGCGCCGTTTATGGTGCCCACATCTTTGGTACACAGAAAATTCCCGCAATAGATACCTCATCTGGACACAGCTCGAAGGCCTTTGCCAGCGTCATTCTTGCTGTCTGCGAACGTTCCAGGAAGTAGCCGTTGGTTGTTTCGTTCGATTGAGCAGGGGGGGACCAGTTGAATCCGTACTGGGCGTTTGGTGGATACGGCCGCTGAAAAAAACCCCAAAGACAATCAGAAATATAGTTTTGTAAAAATTTTAACGGTTTTGTCAAGGGTTAAAATAATATAAAAACATTGTGTCCTAGAGGGGAAGAGAGTTGACTGTGTAGAACATTACTCAATACAACAGGAAAAATGTGAATAAACCATTTACTCGAATAGCAAAGGAAAATTAAACCCAACCTTAAAAAAAATAGAAATCTTATATATGGGAGGGTATAATGCCAACTATGCTTGCCACTCCCTTATATGCAAGATTCCTATTTTGTTAAGGGTTAGACTACACATTTTCATTAAAATACAGCTACAAGTGCTATCAACGTCTGGACCTCGCAAGCCCTTGCATCTGGAAGTGGTAATTTTAAACAACACAGTCTACAACAATTATGTGATAAATTGAACTTAAAGGTGGATGAGCCGATCGACTGCTGGTATCCAAAACAAAGTGCCTCAGTGTTAATCAAATGGGAAAAAGTTATTTTCTAAGCCACATTTCTCCGATTACCATTGCTCAGATTACCATGAATCTGAATAATTCTAAAATCACAAAAAAATATTGTAAAAATACTAGATGCATTTTGGGATCTTTTTAGCGACTTGAAATGCTTTTCTTGAATTTTTTTTTTGTTAATTTTATTTTAGAATTAAATGGTATTTTTCCGATGATGCCGTAGCATTTTTTTCCTTAAATTGGTGGCAACACTGGCCATTTTGCCCTCTTATTTTGGCCCCTCCATGGTCCCGTCGTTAGCATCGGAGGTCATGTAATCTGCCAATGTAATACTTTAACTATGATATCTATCAGGGATTGGAAAGTTACTTTAAAAAAGTAACTGTTACAGTTACTAAATTAAAAAAGTAACTCTGTTACCGTTACAGTTACTTAATATGAAAAGTAACACATTACAGTTACTTAGTACGAAAAGTAACGATTCACAGTTACTTTTTGAAATTTCAAGTTATGAGAAAAATTGTAATTTAGCCATCTTACCATTTTTCAAAGAAAATCATTATTAACGAAACAATTTCACAACTCTGGCTGCCGTTAGCAGCCAAAGTGGACAATGCTAGTTTGCTTTTTCCCTCCCAAGAAAAGCTTCGGGAGATTTCGGGAATGCGAAATGTTCCCTTCTCTCTTAGGAGTGGAATTTATAAATAAGCATCAGACAGCCTTCGAAAAGTAACGGAAAAGTAACGCAATTTTTCGTTACATCGTTACCGCTAAAAGTAACTAAGTTACAGTTACTTTCTGAAAAATGTAACGGCGTTACCCGACGTTACCTAAAAAAAGTAACTGTTACAAGTAACGGCGTTACAAGTAACGCGTTACTCCAATCCCTGATATCTATGTTTACATGTCACATATTGTGCCATGCAGATTTTCCCTACCTAAAAATATGGAGACTCGGATGGAGGTCGAACCCTAATCTTAGTTTTATGAGGCGGCACATACACACACACACACAAAAAACCAAGAACACAATAGAAATGCAAGAAAATGATTTAAAGACGAATAATAAAATTATCTTTTATTTCAGGTAATACAAGTAAATTACATTTGACTTCATATTGTTACATATGTACTGGCATACTTAACCGCTGCATATTTCAGTCACAACTGCACTTACTTTTTAAATGTTTTTTTTAGAAACATTCAATTTCTCATTTGTCACTTTATACCTCTTAATTGAAAGCAAGTTAACACAAGTTTAATTTTGAAATTCCTTAAAGAATATCCTTACATAACAAATTTGACTTTTACCAATATCGGAAAATAATCAACACTACGAGGGTGCATAACCACTAAGTGAGAATTGTACAGTTGGAATTTAACCCATATTGTAACATCTAAAATTCTGTACAGCTTTTAACACAATGTTATACAAGAGCTCGATACATTTCATAAAAAATGACAAAAACTCAATGTACAATAAGTTTACACAAAAACAAAAACTTTTGCGACACAATTATTCAGGTTTTACTTACAAAAAAAAACTTTTAAAATACACTTTATTCTGAGGCATACACTCTACAATATACTCAAAAACGATTACAAAATATATTTATCTACACTGTACACTGAGGAAAAAAGTTCATTAAACTTTTAAATTATCAACACATTTAGGTAAAATAAAAAAATGTGCTCTTTTTTTCTGAGCTTTATAGGCCAAATCAGTAAATGAATATATTATATATTATAATAAATTCATGCCAAAATAAACGTTGCCAAAGTTTTCACTATCCCTTTCTATGTAACTTTTACTGTAAGGTTACAGGTTTATTTAATAAAATAAAAGATAAACTTTTTTAAAAGAAGTATTTAATTTCACCTCAAAATAAACAGGGATGCATCAGAAAATGTATTTCACTAACAAAAGGTCCGAAAAATACTCAAAAATGGACATAGGCACAAATCTTCTTTATTGATATTTTACCTGAATTTCTTTATTTCTATGGCATTACTGTGTATGAACTAATAATGTAAAAAAATACTGGTCAAATTTAGGAAAGAACTTCTTGTGTTCCTGCCTTTTAGCAAAAGAGGAGGCATGTTTGGAAATGTATCAATGCACACATTCCTTGAATCAATTCAAATACCATATTATCATATTTTTTCTACAATTACGAGACTTTTTCCTGAACTTTTTTTATAATGGCAACCCTGTACTGCCATAAACATTCATTATCCTGGTTAAGAGCAAGTCCTGTCTATTCGTCTCTAAATCAAACATTTTATTAATAAATATTTTTTTAAAAAAAATCCCTCTTTAGTGATTTTCTTTCATTTCAAACGGCAACAGAATGCGTTATAATCCATTCAATTACAACACAAACTTCGAAAGCCCGTTCTTCCCCTACCCGGGTTTCGAAAGCATTTGCGATTAATCTCACAGCAGAGCCTCAACCAAGGTAGGTTTGGGACAGTGACTCTCAAGCATAGATATCATAGTTAAAGTATTAGATTGGCAGATCACGTGACCCCCCCCCCCCCCCAATGTTAACAACGGGACGCGCATGGAGACCAGAATAAGAGGGCAAATGGGCCAGTGTTGCCACCACATTAAGGAGAAAAATACTATGAAAAAATACCATTTAATTCTAATATTACAACAAAAAAAACTAGAAAAGGATTTAAAAGTCACTAAAAAGACTCCAAAATGCAGCTAGTATTTTTACGATATTTTTTATAATTTTAGAATTATTCTAAAATACTAATATCATCCTTAAAAATATTGTAAAAATACTAGCTGCATTTTTGAATCTTTTTAGTGAATTTAAATCCTTTTCTAGTATTTTTTTGTAATTTTAGAATTAGATGGTATTTTTTCGAGGTATTTTTTCGTTGTATTTCTCTCTTTAAAGTGGCAGCAACACTGTCAATTTTGCCCCTTTAAAAGGCTTCCATGCGCGGCCCGTCGTTAGCATTGGAGGTCATGTGATCTGCCAATCTAATACTTTAACTATGATATCTATGCTCTCAAGGCATTTCCTGGAAAACCACACAAAGGGGTAATAGAGGAAAGCGCTTTTGAAGCTTGCGTTGTAATCGGATGGACTACAGTTAGATTTTTTTTGCGATCTCTGAGCAAGACAGTGCATGGAGAGGTGGCACTTTTATAGATTTATTTAAAATATTAAATTTCTATAAAACCAATTTTCATGTTTTTGGCATGCCTTGTGGTCTATATAAATATTATTTATTATCTTGTAAAGAGGATCCTGACAATAAAAACACTTTTTTAACCCTTTGTGTAACAGCAAAAAATTCTGCAATGATACAAGATTAATCATAATGAAATATTATTATGCATACAATAATAAACCAGAAAATGCAAACAAATAATTTTACATATATTATGCATCTAGGTAAGTAGAGGCAATACAAAGAGTGGTTTAGATTTACTATTTGCAGATGCAAACTAAAGACTGAAGGAATGAGTCATATTTGTGCTAGTATCACACAAAGGGTAAAACCAAGTGTAATGGGTATTAACAGATTCAAATATTATATGATACTTTTTTTTACTGTTCTTAGGGGGGGGGGGGGGGAAGTGGTAGCCGGGTCTCCAAAACAAAGTCTCTATGTGTTAACCAATGGGAAAATATAATTTTCTAAGCTAAATTACTTCATTTGTATTGAATATTTTTAATTATTTATTGAAAATTTCAACAACAAAAAAACAATTTCAAAGAGTGGTATTATAGGGACGTTCATGTCAACTACATTTACGGGTCATTCCTGAGAAAACGTACAAAAACATGTCCCCGCAACATATCTTTCACATGAAGAAAAGTTATGCTTCCACTTGAATAAATTAAGATAAGGAATATTTTATCTACTTACTAGCGTTGAAACAATTAAGAAAATTAATTATTTTGTGTAAAAATTTGTGTCCACAGAATATGACAAATCATGTCATAGTGTAATTTCTGTGGTCAAGATATAAAAAGGTAAGCTAATGATTTTTACTTATAATTTGTTATTTATAAAAAGAAATAATTTATATAAGATCAGTTCTCTAAGAGATGTTTCATTCTCTAAGACCTAAACCTTTTGCGCCTGGAAGCCCTTATTTACGATTTCATCATGTCCATGTACTTGGGCTCACGGACATGATTTATGTGTCCACGGACATGACGTTTTAATTATATAAGAATAAATTGATTAAATATAAGTGAAATGCATTATATTTTGCCATGAACCAATATAATAAAGTAAAGCTGAAATTTTATTAAAGTATAACATCAATAAAATATTTTTAAGTTAATTTTGGGGGTTAAAACTTTTCTAAATTATACATTATTAAATTAAGACTTACTATCCGAATAATTAATATTGAATTGATTGTATGATCTGGACCGATGTTATTTTTCCAATGTAGTATGTAAGTGTAACTCAAATCCAAAGTTGAAAAGTTTTATCAATATTTTTCCTTTCGAGATTTTTTTGCCTCAAATTGTACGTTTTCTGAGGAATGATCCTTATCATATTATTATTTTTTTTTTTAAATATTCAATACAGCAGGAGTAATTTGGATTAGAACATGTTTTCATTGGATTAACCCAGAGGCACTTCAATTTGGAGAGACCCCCTTTCCCATCCCCTTTAAATTCCTTCGTCCAATGAGCAACCCCGTACTAGCACAAACACTATTTATAATCCTGCTCAGAAATGAACGCGGCCATTTCCGTAACCGCGGTTTTCACAGCCCTCTTATAACCCCTCTTTCTAACCCCTCTATATTCTCTTCTCGGTTCTGATGGTTGGTCGGTCTGTTGGTCCTGGGACCAGGTCTCAGAGTCCGTCTCCTGTTCGGTCGTCCGTATTGGTTGGTCTAGCGGATCCGAGTCTGTGGAGGAGACTTGGGGAGGTGGGCTCGGGTGTTGCGGTGTGGTTGTGGGTTGCCATATTTTCTGAGGTCTGGTGTTGGTGTCTTCGGGCGGGGGGCTGGTTTCACCACCCTCTTCGGACATCTCGTGTTCTTGTTGTGTTTCCTGGAGAAAGGAGATAAGGTTGTATGTGGGGGGTAGAAAATATGCATTACACTAATAAAGGGAGACAGCAAAAAGTGCTGAAACTCTGAGTTAATGCTTAACTTTAATTACTGTGTATTATTGTGCATAAGTCAAGAAATTTCAGCACCCGTACTACGTTTATAGCATAAAAAGTGTATATAATCGTTCAATGGTATTATAATTGTTCAATCCCTCCGTCTGTCACCCACTTTTGTAGCCCAAACTACAAAGGCTACAGCCAAGTGTTTAACAACGAAAAATTCAGCGTATTGAAAGTAGAAGACATTGAAAATGTAAGAAAAAATTCAAATTCAAAGTACTTCAATCCTTTAAAAAAAAAGCAAAATTTAATGCTCATTTAAAAAGCATAATTAAGAACCCATATTTATTAGAAATAAATCAACACTGCCATTCATAACAATCCCCCGAGAAACTTTTTTTCTTTTAAATAATAACTTAAAAGAAATTTATTTTTAATACCGAGAAAAAAAAATTGTGGCTCAATCTTTTTAGGCAAGGCTGATTTGCATTTTCTCTGAAAATACTATAGTTTGGCTAATAATAATAGCTCTATATGGTAATGACTTCCAAAAGCCCAATTTCTATAAAAAATCATTAAAAAGCACATATATATCGACTTTGGGTGAACATGTCTAATTATTTGGCCTGATTGATAGACTTAAGGTCGTTAAATTTTTTAATTCCTACATAAATTAAGCTTGCTGATTTTTGCAGTTTCTCTGTAAGCACTATAGTTCGGCTAATAGAACATAACCAAAATTTTCTACAACATTTACCGCTATTTAAAGCTAGGAAATTTAGGGGCATATCACATGAGCAAAAATTCTTCAACCTAACCCTCAACTATATCTTTGACACAAAACTCAAAAGTTGGACGTAATCTGCTGTGGAAGTTGAGGTTGAAGAAAGTACCTTCAACGTCATTATACCTTGTCTATTTAGTATGCGAGCCTCGAAATCTTTTCCTCCCCCATCCCCGCATGTGGTTTTCTTCGAAACGGCGTGAGCATGTTTTTTCCCCACCCTACTTGGTTTGAACTGTTCGGATTCTTAACTTCACAACAGAACCTCAAACCCGATAGGTTTAGAAAAGCCATGCTTCCCGCGTTTCCTAGGAAACCAAGCGAAGGGATGGGGAAAGAAAATCTTTTCGAGGCTCGCATAGTAAATAGACCGACTATAATACCACACAAACTACACTGCTCAAAACAATTGGGGGAGCACTTTCTGTACTTTTGTTAACCTTTTCAGTTTAAACTTTTTATTTTTCATTTTAAAAATCTTAACATTGTGGAATAGATTCATTATGCATCTACAATGAAATGGTAAAAAACGGGGGTACAAAATCTTAATTTTTTTTAAACTAAAATTTAAGGGGAAAAAATTGGTATCATAACTTTTGAATAAATTATAACAATAATTTTTCAAAACTTTATTTATTAAAAAAAGTTAAAATCAATTTTTAAAGATCTAAGAATGCAAGCGTGAAGAATTTAGGGTGAATTTATTTCATAAAATTTTTTTTAGGAGTGAATTTTATTTTACCATGTTTTTCATATTTTCATTTAATTAAAACAAACATTTAATTCTTCAAAAGACATGATTCTTCCTTCTAAAGATAAATAAGTGAGAGCTCAACTTAGTAAGAAAAAAATCGCATGCTGATGATTCCAAATGGAATCTTTGGGGGTGAAAGGGTTTAAACCATGCATTCCCCTAATTCTGTTGAGCAGTGTATATTGTAGACCTTGAATTGTCCCACCTTGAATTTGAACCAATAAGATGCAGATTGCTGCTTTCGTCAGAGATACTGCGTCATTTTAAAGCATGCATAGATTCAGAAAACTTTGATTAGCGAATATAAAGGAGGACTTTGACGGATATTTTACGTGCACTCCCTCTACACGGGGTATTGTTCGTCGGTCATTTTTTTGCTTAGAAAATGAGAGTTCCCTTGTTGTGGATACTAAATTTCCTTTCCGTTATATTTTCCCCTTTAGATCTCCATATTTTAAGTTATATAAGTGGAAACCAGATAGTAATCATTATCAATACGTCAAATGTGTCGATATAAACTTTCACCAAACGTGAGGATGAAGTTCAATTAGTAACTGCTCGAAAATAGAATATGCAAGCAACCATTCACTCACAGCTGGCGACCTTATGTCCGACTTTGCAAATTAGAAATTAAGATAATATTTGAAGATTGTGTTGCGTTGAGGGCTGAGAGTTGAATGAATGAGCATCCATGTGACATGCCCTTTAGGCATATATAACATTTTGAATATACAGTCGAGCCATGCTATAATGAACCTGGGATACAATGGCCACACGGTTGTAGTGAACTTATTTAGTGGTCCCTTCCGAACTCCTATTTAACTAATGTTATTTTATACGCAAAAAATTAACTGCTTACAAAATGAGTTCAGTTCAGTTTGAATTATTGTCGCACTAGAGCTACACGACACGAGGGCTATTGGCGACGGGCGTCATATTTTAGAACCACAGTCAAGTGACAAGCCGACACCCGAGTAGGCACCCAACGCAACCGTTAAGGGCGACATCGTACGCAGCGTTAGGACTTTGACGGATATTTTACGTGCATTCCCTCTACACGGGGTATTGTTCGGTCATTTTTTTGCTTAGAAAATGAGAGTTCCCTTGTTGTGGATACTAAATTTCCTTTCCGTTATATTTTCCCCTTTAGATCTCCATATTTTAAGTTATATAAGTGGAAACCAGATAGTAATCATTATCAATACGTCAAATGTGTCGATACTTTGAAGCATATTTAACTATACTCCCTCTACACAGGGTATTATTTGTCAGACTTTTTAATTGCGCGTTTATAGATTGGCAGTTATTTTGACAATGCTTGGGCTTGAAACCGGGAGCTTTCGCATGCAAGGCAAGTGCTGTACCGACTGGGCTCCCCAGCCCCATTGGTTCCGTAGAGAATTCATTATAGCAGGATTCGACTGTAATTTCCAGGAGAGGACCCCTTGATTGCATAGGAATCTTCTTGTAATTAGATCTGCTTGGCTGGTTTCCCCCTTGCTTCTCTCACGGTACAAACATGGGACCCGTATCTGGCGTGAATCAGGGTTGCCGCAAAAGAATAACCAAGTAAGAAACTAGTTTCCTTATACCAGCTTAGGCCACAACTGGCAAGCGTCGCCAAAGAGGCCAGATTCCTATGCAATGAAGGGGTTCTTCCCCTGTACTCTTCATATGGGATGACAGAAACATCACAGCATAAAAAAAAAACAAAGTATAAATATTTTTTTCACTTACCTCATCTGGACACAACTCATAGGCCTTGGCTAAAGTCATCCTGGCGGAATGCGAACGTTCTAGGAAGTAGCCATTAGTCGTTTCGTTAGACTGCGCTGGCGGAGACCAATTATTATATCCAAATTGAGCATTAGTCGGATAGAGCCTCTGGAAAACAAACGGATCATGTTAATCGGAAGGGATCGAAGCAGTTTTTTTTTTGGTTTGGTCGAATTAATGTCACACAGGGCTATTGGTGACTGGTCTAATAATTTTGGTGTGTGGCCAAGTGGTGAGGTCAAATTAACGTCACAGGTGACTGGCATAATAATTTTGGTCTGTGGACCAAGTAAAAAGGTCAAATTAACGTCACAAAGGGATATTGGTGACTCACTCAATAATTTTAGTCTTTGGTATTGATTTAATAATCAGGTATGTCTCGGTGAGCTCAGCTTCTACAATACTTTTTATGGTCACCCACTCAAGTGGTAACCTGCTGCCTAGTTGCTCAAGATCAGAGTTCCAATGGGCTCTTCTACCGGTTGACAAATGATTGAAACCTCAGTTTCGAGAAAACAAAATTGCAGTCTGGTAATCGAAATGACACTAACTGACAGCAGTACATATTGTAGATGATTAAAGTTTGGGAAAACTTTGCTTAATCCGTTCTGATTAACATGATCAACCATTCGATATACCCCGAGATGGGTCAGTTTATATAACTCTTGGAGTAAGATATCAGTAGTTGTGCAGAATTTATTGATTTTTGTTCCTAGGAAAATTGGTGGCTGGAAATTTATGGAAAAAAAGCTATAATACTACACATATAAAGCAATATAACAAATCTATAAAAAAGGGCTATATAAAAAAAAATTATGACTTGTTTCAGGAAAAATAACCATAATTGTTTTTTTTACCTGAAAAACTACTTCATACATTTATCTATTTCAGAAAAAACAATTTGAAATAAGTTTTCTCAGAATCATCTTCTGAGTGAACTGTGCTGAAATGTCGAGTGTGCTTTAGAATATTGGGGTTTTTTTTACATAAGGAAGATGGAGAAAAATGTTACAGGTATTTTATTTGCTTAACTGTCAAAAGGGCTAACAATAGCCTCTGGATTCCATTGACCACTTTTTTTTATCATTGACATTATGTTTTAGTTTTAGACTGACTACAATACATTGGGAAATACTATATAATCCTTCCGATCACAAGTTTCAAAAGCACTCTCTTCCCCTCCCCCCTGGTACGGTTTTTCCCAAGAAACTGTGAGAGCGTCAAATTTGTTTTTTTCCACCCTACTTGGGTTTGGAAAACAATTGTGATGAACCTCACAACCGAGCCACCAAACAAAACTGTTGTAGAATAGTGACATTCATGCTTTTCCCCAGGAAAACTACACGAAGGCAGGGATTAAAAAGAAACTTGTTAGTTATAATACGGAAAGTAACGAATTACAGTACTTTTAGAAATGTTAAGTTATAAGAATTTTTTAAAAAACATCAGTAGCAAATGCCATTGCCAGTAGCGAAAGTAATATGACAATGCAAATTGTAGACGAGCGGCATGACAATAGAACACACAAAAAATTAATATAAACCAAACACACAAAAATGCAGTCTGCAAGAAATGAGCTCCGTAAAGAGCATCATATGTTTAGTAATGGGAAAAGTAAAAAAAAATTTCGTCATTTCGTAACCGGTAAAAGTAAGGCGTTACTTAAAAAAAGTTGTTGTTGTTGCTTATTCTCCATGATCTAGGTCAAAAGTCCAGGAGATTGCACACCCTCAAATAGTCCATAACATGGACAGGATTCTGCACCAAGTCATTCTTATCCAACCCCATGCAAGCTCGGAGGTGGCTGGGGGAGGCCGGTGCCATACTACATTTATTTCTTACACAATGAAAAAGTCTTGCAACCCTGGAGGTGCCCTAGAGATAAATGGCGAAAGGGCTGTGCAGACAACACTTACTAGATTTATTAGTGGCCACATTAAATCTCTTTTATTTGACTTTAAAAAAGTAACTATTGTAAGCAACGCATTACTAGAGTCCCTGAAAGAAAATAACATAGCACCTTGCTTTGCAATCAGAAGAACTACAACTATACACTAAAACCCACTCACCCTTTCCAGTTCATCATTTAGCCACTCCACCGCAGAGGACCATTTTCGCTTGAGGTCTCCGTTACTCTGGAGCATATTTGCGGCAGCTGGACAGGATACAAACAACGATACCATGCACTTTATACACTGGTACGCCCGCTTTTGGTGGTGGTTCTTGCTACGCGCGATGGTGTCGAATAAACCTTCTCGGTCGTCGGGGATACCTAAAAAGGATTCTTAGAATGAAGTGATAGAAAGGTATGTGGTTTTTTTTTACAATTTTTTTTTTAATTACAAAGAAAACAAAAAGTTCGAAAAGAACTAAAAAAGCCAACTTTCCCAATTAAATTCGTATAAAAAACAAATAGGTTTGTAACAGAAACTGTCCCGCTGTAACCCGCTTCCACACAACAGTTGTGTTAAACAGGTAAAAAGGTGCCAAACACAGCATTAATTCTATATTAAACATTTACATGCTAAATTTGGCTAGTTTCATTTATTATATTTCGAAAATTCGATAATTTATCGTTTTCAAAAATTAATTTATATTTCAAAGAATAAGTATGTAATATTCCTCGCTTTTAAATAGAATGAAAACATTTCATATCAACATCAAAGAATCTCGTAGTGAAATACATTTGATGTCTTTCAAACTGATCGATGTCGCAAAAATAAATTTATTTTAATTTATTGTCTAAACGAATTTAAGTTTCTCGAGCGATTGTTGCGATGGTAATGGTGATTTAATTCTAATAAAAAAAGGCTTCCTATGCTTTTTAAATGAGCATTACATTTTGCAGTTTTTTTTAAATAATTGAAGTACTTCGAATTCTTTTCTGAAATTTTCAATGTATTCTAATTTCGATGCGCTGAATTTTTTTACGTATCACACTAGTCCGTAGCATTTGTAGTTTGGGCTATGAATGTGGGTAACGGACAGACTGAATGGTTACAATACCTTCCACTTTTTATGTTATAAACATAGTGTGGAAGCTAAAAGCATAACCTTGACACTGACCTTTCAGGGCATTGTGTATTCTGTGATTCTGCCAGGAATCGTCTAAAAGCAGCATATGCAGCAACAGGTCCAAGAAAGGTCTAAGCTCGTAAGTGTAAGAGTAAGCAATCTGCCAGAGCAGTTCAATCAACACCATGGACGAAAAGTGAGGATTCTCCCAGGAGCAGAACTGAATGAAAGGGAAAACGAAACAGGTCAAGCACAATATGAAACTAGGAATAACTTGATTATAACCAGAATAAGATACACTGAGCATCTATTAGTTAAACAAAACTTTAGTTTTATCAACATAATATTGTATTTTATAATTATTTAAGTGAAGTCAATTGTATTATCGAAAGTCAGATTAATGACTATTTTACTTAATATTGCGGCCAAATAAGGTTTCTACTGCAGTAACTCAACACTGAATTGAACCTGCTATAAAAAATTTTGCTCTGAAATAATCAGTCTTTTCCCTATTCTTTCTTATTGAGTGCATACAATAATGGTCCAAGTCCTTAGTCTAGATCAGCGGTTCCCAACCTGGGGGCGATCGCCCCCAAATGGGCGATTTGTGTTATCAAGGGGGCAAAAAATACTTAAGGGGCTATGAGTATTCAAAAGGGGGGGGGGGGATTAAAATAATGTTGTACCTTTGTACAGTAAAACCATTCTCCAACCATAACCAAACCAGTCAATTTTTACTTTCAACTCTTAAATTTCCTAGAAACCAGTAAAAATATCTTAGTTAATTATTTAACTTTTGTTCTTTAGAAATACGTGTTTTATGTTTTTCTATTTTATTTAAAAGTGACCGGATAGAGCCTCCTTGGTTGCTTTTATAAACAGTAAGTGTTATAAAACTTTTATATTTACACTTTAACTCAAATTATGATTAGACATAACATGAAAATTAAAAGGGGGCGATGGATGTTAATCAACCTAAAATAAGAGGCGATGGTCCAGAAAGGGTTGGGAACCACTGGTCTAGATACTGCTGCTGTTTACCTACTTGTAATGCCCTAGATTAGAAATTTGGTTTGGTAGCCAGGGGCTCCTGGGACCCTAAATTTCGTTTGCCAACTCTACATTTTTGGGAGCCAAAGTAAAATAAGAACTCTTGAGAATTATGATTAAAGTTAAACCACATTCACGTGTTAGCTTAAATTAATAAATGGAAGAATTGTACTTAACAAATTACTGTAAAATCAGACGGCTGAATCAAAATAAAGCATAAGCTTTTTGAAATTTTTGCTGAAAATCTGAAATTTTTGCTGATCCATGTTTCATTCCATCACAGATTCTTTTTTGTTTTGCACCACTTTTGCTAGTCATTTTGCAAAAATATTTAGAAAAATCAAAGCAAGTAAACGTAGAAAATTTATAACCCCGGCGAAGCACATGGGTTGTCACGGCGCGGAACTAGTGATGGGTCGGTGTGGAATGAACAGGTCCTCAAAAGAAGAAGAAACCGGACAGGTTTTTCGTTCGAGTGTCGTCAAAACCAGTTTTGGAAAAGAGGGGGGGAATTAGGATTGAAATGGCTAGTCGCCACAGCAACGACTGCATCTAGAAATTTTGATCGCAAAAAATTTTTTGTTGGTCGCCAAGTGGCGATTGTTAATCTCGAAGATTACCTACCTGCGGCAGTATTCTGTATTATAGAACGGATTAAATCAAATGAAAATGGTCCCAGCTGCCTAATGTTTCAAAAGCACTTTAAAATAACTCAATTGTGAAACAAAATGATTAATTAACTATAAATCTTTTTCTAAAAAGATCTTATTAAAAATGGTTTAAGTTTAATAAAAGTAAATATTTTCAAACCTTAAGAAGTCGTAACGTATCTTCTGCACTGTTTGCATCTTCAATTATTTTCTTCAAATAACTAGAAAGACAATAGTTAATTAAATTAAAACAAGTATCTTCATTAAAGAATCACATAAGACTGCTTTTAGTAAGATTAATTCCCCCATTAAATACTAAATTAAAATTTTACTTTTTAAAATTATAAATTATTCAGAATTCAACAAAACTTTTTTTATATAAGTCCTTAACACACTTACACGGTAGAAATTACTGGGGTTGTTTCACGTCGTGGATGGCAACAACTCCAATGGTTTGTTGTCGAGAATTACTTTTGTTTTGGTATTCAAAAATGAGTTTTTTATGAATATTTTACCTATTAATTTTTTTAAATACCAACTTTTTGCTGTGCTGTTGGTTGTTTAAGACATTTGTTAAACAGGGTTGCCACACTATTTGGTAAAAAAAAATCAAGAACTATTTAAGAACTTTTCAAGGATATATTTCTCCATTTTCAAGGACTGTATATTCAAAAATGCACCTAAATTCCACAATAGTTTTTAAAAATTAATTTAGAAAACGAATAAGAGCTCTCTAACTTTCAAATGAACTTAAATACGTGTTATAAAATAACCATTTAGCTACCGAAAAGATCAGTGAAGAACGGCGCGAGGAGTAACGGAAAATTAACAAAATTTTTGTTACTTCGTTACCAATAAAACTGAATTACAATTACAGTCACTTTCTGAAAAATATAACAGCATTACTTGATGTTACCGAAAAAAAGTAACTGATGCAAGTGACACGTTACTCCAATCCACGGAAAAAACGGTCACTTCAAGATAAATTCATCGGCCTTAAAAATTAAGGACTTTTAAAAGATTGATAATGTTTTTCAACCACTTTTAAGACCTTGAAAATCAATGTTTTTTTCCAAGCACTTTTCAAGGTTTTTAAGGACCGTGGCAACCCTGGTTAAAGAAAGCTTGCATAGAAAGAAAACATCTCTTTTCATCTTTATCGGTCATTTTGAGAGTGAAATCGCAGAATGAGAAAAATGAAAACAAGAGCGTTGCATCATCTGAAACATTTCCCTTACGATCCCCACATTAGGAATTGAAAATAATTTGCTTTAAATGAATAATAAGAGTCTTAGCACTTACCATGTATTATTATACAAAATGTCAGCTACCTCTGGTTGGATAGGCATTAAATACTCTTGACAAATATTATCACCTACAAAAGGATTTGCGAGAGTTGCTCCACCCTATAAATCAAACAAATCAAATGAATAGGGTTATAATAAGAAAAATTGTTTTTAAAAAAACATAAGGGTTCATACATAGTTCACCTTGGGAAGATTAATAATGTAACTTCAAAAATGAAGAATATATATTTGATCCTTTATTAGAAAACTGAAAGAATAAGTGATTTTTCCAAAGTTCATTCTAGAATTAAAAAAGGGCAGGGTGCTGTAAACATAAAAAGGGCGCTTGCAACAGTTTAGGGCATCTAAAATGCGATAAAAAATAATTTTTTCGGATTTTTAGAAAATACACTCAAAAGTATTTTCTATGTTAATAATAATTTTTTAATAATCCAACCATATTGAATTTTGTGACAAGATAGTTACAAAGGAAAATGAAAAAGTTTTCCTTATCAGTAAAACTAATTTATGGTAATTTATGAATGACATATTACAACAAAACTATTACTAAAACAGTACAAAACATTCTGGTCCATTTGTATTTTATGTAAGAAAAAGAGTAGCAAACTACTACTACTTTCATTAAAAATTGGTACAATAATCTTGGATACAAATTTTTTGCAAATCATGCATTGTAATTCACTTGTTCTTAGTATCATTAACATGCAGATTTTAAAAAAGTAATTTAAATATTAGAAATTTACATACTCCAAATATTTATTTTTGTAGAATCAACCATATTTACAGTAGTATTATGAAAATATGCGTATTTTTTTGCATTTTTCCACATTTTTACAGCATTATTGAAATTATCTTCTGTCCTAGATTCATCTTTATAATGAGTAGTTTATTGACCTCCATTTTTAAGCGATTTCCCTTCTCATTTAATATTATCTTTACTTGTGAGAAAATTCTTTCCACTTCAGCATTTGAGACTGCAATGGTTTGGGACACCTCTAAAAGTTTCTGGATATTAGGGAAATTTTTTCCTACACTTTGCTCACTTTTTTTCAAAGATAACCACAGTTTATGTAAACATAAGTCTTCATTCTCTTAATCAGTTCGTCTCCGAAACAAAAATTTAAAACCTTCCCATTTGATTCTTCCAACAGATCATCTTCGTCTATTTGAAGAAACTCAGCTAGTTCAACAATCTCTGTATTGCCATACAAGTTTACCTCAGTGTCTGGTCCTATCCTGGACAGATCTAAAATTCCAAGCTGAGTCACAACAGATTTTTCTGATGTTCTTTTTCTTAAATTCTCACATAAATTGTCAATAAACTTACGAGCGTCCTTTTCACAGTTACCATCTGATTGCTGATCTATTGGAGCTATAATGCCTAATTTTCTGGCTTGTTCTGATAACTTTTTGCAGAAAGTACCACCCAGCTTTTTTTCCAACTTTTTTAGTTGAATTCGAAAGTTTTCTACATTGGGTTCAATGGATGCAAGATCCACATTAGACCTTTGGAAAAACAAATTTAAACTTGTCATAACTGCCATAACGTCACACATAAAATGTATTACTTGAAAAAATTCATAACTTTTAAAATGCTTCAAAAGGCTACTTGCAGTAGGGCCACATAGAGCAGAGGACTCCAACAACAGCATTTTCTAAGTCAGATAGAATGGCCTCATAATTAACCCTGACTGAGTTTATTGCATTTCTGTGCGAAAGCCACCTTGTGAAGCCAACTCTTTTTATAGTTGTGTTTAAGCCTTTTCCAAAAATAGTTTGAACGTTCACTAAACTGTTTGTTCTTGTTGAACTCTTTTTGTAGTATTTATAATTTATATGTACTTGTGAGCAACTCATCAAGCTTGACAAATCTTGCCAATCCTTCAAATGTATCTTTTGCTGCTAATGCAATCCTGTGGTTTAGACAATTAAAAATAATTATTTTTCCGTTTTTTTCTATCACTTTTGTTGCCACACCCTCATATTTCCCCATCATAGCACTGGCCCCATCGCTAGTAAATCCACTCATTTTGGAAAAATTTCTACATTTCTCAACAATGGGTGCAAGTTTTTTAAATATTGTCTCCACTTTTCCATCTGGAATATGGCAGTCTTTAACAAATGAAATCTTTGTTTCCTCGTCTTTTAAATATTTAACAACAACAGCCATGTGCTTCCGGTTGTTTATGTCCGACCTTTTGTCTAGCTATGTAGAGAAGAAAGGACTGCCATTGATGTCTTTTAGGATTTCTTCTTCCTTTGTTTTAGACATTGCTTCAAGCAATTCGTTCATTGTTTGATAGCTTCTATATGAAGCATTTTTCGCTTTTTCCAGTGGTATTAAGATTGGACTAAGGAGTTCACCTATACAAAAGTCAAGTAGAGGCTCAAACAATGTTGTATGAGGAAGATTGTGTGATATTAAAAAATCTAAGCATTTCATGGCACATTTTACTGCTTGAAACAGCTCGGATTCCTCATCAAAATCTTTATCTACTTACTCGATCTACTTTTTTGTTCATTTCTGCTGCAACAGCTAATTAACAAAAAGGCAATATTTAGTTTGAGTTTGGGAGGATAGAAAAAAAATACGGAGAGGTTCCTCCAATCAGCAACCTTTCTCCTCTATCGGATTGCAACAGCTGAGGAATGTGGGCGGGGTCAGGAGACTGGTTCAGACTAGTTCCGTCGTGCCGTCCTAAAGGGCAAGTTATATCCCTAGGAGAATGTTGAGATTGAAGAAAGCGAAGTTTTTCCAACAAATGTGCAATTTTTCAAATCAGAGCGGGAAGCTAGGGCGCAACACTTTTTCATATCGGCAAGCAGGGTAGCACATAATTCAAGAAGAGGGCAACGAGGGCGGGATTTATGTTGTAAAAACTGGCACATAGGGCGAGATTTATATTAAAAAAGGGTGGGCAGGGTGCTGCTCCCCATGAAAAACGCCTAGAATTAGTGCAGTAGAAATAGGCAAAAAACACCTTTATCTAGAAAAAATTGGAACATAAACTATTCTTGTTGCAAATGGTAGGTAACATGCTTCTGATGAACATACTAAAAATCGCAACCTGTACTGTCGCGACAAATATGTTTTTTTGGCCGCCATCTTGAAAAAACATCAATTTTTTTCAAAAAAATTACAATAAACCATAATAAGTCGAGTTTGGTATCAAATTAAAGGAAATTTTATGCTGACAAAGAATATGATATTGGTTTCAAAACTAAAAAATATTTACAAACATGATTTTGAAAGGAAACAATGAGAAAACGTCAGAAAAATATCACTGCAAGTAACGGAACCACCCCTTGTTATTATTGAGATGTTCAACAAAAGTTTGCTATTTTGCGACTCAAAGCCACAATTCAAAGAATGGAGTCACTAATAATAAGCAATATTGAACATATCCTCATATAATGTACTAAAAGAATGGACTAATAATGACTGAAAGTTAACATTTAGCCTGGATTTTAAATCTTTCGAAATACATTGAACTTTATGCAATGAGTTTGCTGACCAGAGTTTTCCATTGATGTAACTGATGCAGGGATGACGAAATATTTTGTAGTTCTAAAGAAGGCAATTCAATTTTTTATAGACCGCAGTAAATTTACTGATTCTTCAAGTGTTTTGTGGAATTTTTTAATGGAATAACAGATAGTGCATACAAAGCTAACGTGATTTGATTAAAAGAGATATTCAAAATAAACTTACATTCTCTTCCAGCGATGGGACTTTATTGAAAACTGACTGAACTGCAGTTATGATGAAAATATTGAAAAAAAGGACTAGTTATTGCTGGCAAAACTCATCATTTAGATACGCGTCTTTTAACAAAGAAGACTTTCTTTTGTTCCCTTGAATAATATAATACAGACTGTAATTTTTTTTTCAATAACGAGTTATCTACATTACGAACTTCATTATTTAATCAAAACAGTCGACAAATCTGGAAAACGAACAAATATTCTTTTGCAAACTCAATAGTTTTAAAATCTTGTTAGTTAAAAATATGGATTTAAAGAAATAAAAATAAATTTAAAAAAATTAATATTTAAACTTTAATGTACATTAAACCATAATATATAAAAGTTGAAAGTTACATCAGTGGTTTGTAAAATAAAGTTAAATTAATTAAAATTAAACCTCATCTTCATCGTTAACTAAATCAAAACTGTATCCAGAGTTTGCACAGTCCTTTCCACAACTGTTTTTGTAAACTACTAAGAATGGATGTCTGTATCGACGGCAGTGCGGGATTCAGGGAATGGCATATTAAAATTTTTTGCAAATAATTATATACGAATGCACTCGAAGGAGGTGGTATTTGGCTGCATTTTGTGTTGGGGGTAACCGAGCTATATAAAATCCTTTCTTAGTTGAAACGCAGCGTAATTAGTGTGCTTGAGTTGGTGTTAAGTCATAAAGTACCACAAATAATTTACAACTAATTTATACCAAATATTCTTTACCAATATCGTCGGATGACTCAAATTTGCAAGCCTATCGGCCAAGCCTTTTAAAAGCTTCCTCTCGTATTAGAAATTTGAAAAACTTGAATATCTCGAAATTAATAATATTTTATGGCAGATTACATGTAAATAGTATTCTTAGTAGAATGGGTGAAAGGTGGCATTAAAATATCCGCAGTATCAGCTACTAGAGTTACTTGCCTTTCTTGTGCTTTTTTAATTCTTCCTTGACGATTACTGTATTTGTATCACATTCTACATGAACAACGGAATGACCACTTTCTTTCAAATAGCTTTATCTAATATATTGCAAAAGCGTCGTTTTAGCAATTGGAAATATGTATTTCTTCACATTTATAGGGGATTTTTCAACAAATACAACGTATGGCTTTTTTTAATGCGTAATTTGAGGAGGAGGCTGCACTGCACAATACACATTTTGTTTGGTTTTTCATACCCATCAAAAACTATAACAACTTTTTAAGAAATTATGTTGACATTATACTAAATACTAGTATTGACTTGTGATATCCCCAAATGTTGTAGAAGTGGTCCAGGTGAATTAATGCACTATTATCAAGAATGTAGGAAGTACTTTGCTGGGCACAAGGAGACTGTCGAATTTTATTGTTATCAATGGAATCTAATAAGTTTGAGAAATATGTGTCCGTTTTCCTCATTTGCCAAGAGTTATGGCAAATATTGAAGTTTGTAATACATAGATAACTCGTAATTGAAAAACTTTTTTTCTTGTACTATATTATCCAAGGAGATGCAAGCGGGCATCCTCTCTGCTAATTTATACGATGAGTTTCACCGCAAATCATTTTTCCCATAGTTTCATTGTAACTGCTTAGTCGGTTTTCAATAAAGTTCCAACTCTAAAAGGTTTGTTAGTTTATTTTGAATATCTCTTCCAATCATGTCACTTTGGCCTTGTCTGCACTATCTGTTATTTTATTTAAATATATTCCACAAAACACATGAAGAGTTAGTAAGTGGATTGTGATCTAAAAATTGACAAAATCTTTCGTCATCCTTGCATCAGTTATATCAACGGAAAACACTATTCAGCACACTCGTTGCATAAGTTAGTTCACTGCATTTCGAATGTTTTAAAATCCAGGTTCCATAGTGACTTTCAGTCATTCTTTGTCCATTCTTTTAGTACATTTCATGAGAGTTTGTTCAATATTGCTTATTATTAGGGACTCCATTCTTCGAATCATGGCTTTGAGTCGCAAACTTTGGTTGGACATCTCAATAATAACAAGGGATGTTCCGTCGCTTAAAGTGGTATTTTTCGGACGTTTTCTCGTCGTTTACTTCCAAAATCATGCTTGTAAATATTTTTAGTTTTAAAACCAATATCATATTCTTTGTTAGCATAAAATTTCCTTTAATTTCATACCAGACTCGACTTATGGTTTATTGTGATTTTTTAAAAAAAATGGATGTTTTTTCAAGATGGCGGCCAAAAAAAACATATTTGTCGCGACAGTACGGGTTGCGATTTTTAGTATGTTCATTAGAAGCATGTTACCTACCATTTGCAACAAGAATAGTTTATGTTCCAATTTTTTCTACTTCTAACTCTATTTCGACTGTACTAAATGATCTGATTTTTCAAACAAACCAGGGTGTATACTAATAAAAAAACTTCAAACTTCCTTGACCTTTTTCAGGTTTTTCCCATACCAAGAATAAACATTTCTAGGTACTGCTTTTAAAAGTTGATTTGTGCTGCTCTAACGTCCTTTGATGATACAAGATCTAAGAATCAGGGTTCCTAGTACTAACTATAAGTGGATTAAAAGCCACTATAACCATTAATGTCTGGATAACCTTTTTACAAAAGATATTTTCAATCAAAAAACACTTTAATAACAGCTTTTATAAAAAAAAAAACGTCAGTTATACTACATTAGTCTACTACTACTTTACATATCAAGTTAAAATTCCAATTCCCTATCCATGTAAAAAATAATAATGGATATTTTAAATTCTAATTTTTTTTCTCCAAGTTCTTTAATAATCTGTGTTTTTAGTAACAAAGAAAACATTCAATAAATTTGCATGTCCAAAGTTAAACTTCACAAGGAGTTTAAAAAAAACAAAAAAAAACAGTTAAAATATACAAACAAGGGGGAAAGCATATTTCAGGTTTTAAAAAAAAAATCCTTTTTTTAAGAAAAAGGCTGTGAACTTTTGGATTTCTGACACAATTTTGTATCAATTTAAACTTTATTTTTAATAGGAATTTTTTGGTGTAAAATCTTATTCAATTTGATTTAAAATTTTAACCCAATTAACTATAGATCCTATAAAAAAAAGTGCAACTATAATAAAAACCCAATACTCACATGAGAGGACTGGGTCTTGGAAGTGACATCACAGCTGCGAATGAGAAGACTTACTACTTGGTAGAGTTTTCCTAGTTCTGCATATTGGTACTTGATAGCGGGACCTGGACCTTCATCTAGAGCGACTTTCATAAAGGTAGCAGGAACGTTGAGTTGTAGGAGCATGGTCCTCTGTTGGGAGACAGAATTTTTAAAAAATGTTTTTCACGTAGAATAGTTCATTAGAAGTGACAAGAAAATCCATCTCAATAACTTAATTTTTAATGAATAGCTTAACATCATTTGTGAGTGGAGCATAATTATTTGATTTTGGCTTCTACACTACGTTTATAACGTAAAAAGTGGAAGGTATTATAATCGTTCTGTCTGTCACCCACTTTCATAGTCCAAACTACAAATGCTACCGACAAGTGTGATATGTCAAAAAATTCAGCGCATCGAAATTAGAATTGAAAATTTCAGAAAAGAATTGGAATTTGAAGTACTTCAATTATTTAAAAAACTGCAAAATTTAATGCTCATTTAAAAAGCATAGGAAGCCATTTTTATTAGAAATAAATCATCATTGCCATTCGCAACAATCGCTCGAGAAACTTTAATTCTTTTAGACAATAAATTAAAATAAATTTATTTTGCGACATCGATCAGTTTGAAATGACGTCAAATATACGTCACTACGAGATTCTTTGTATGTTGATATGAAATATTTTCATTCTATTTAAAAGCGAGGAATATTACATATACTTATTCTTTGAAATATAAATTAATTTTTGCAAACGATAAATAATAATTATTGAGTTTTCGAAATAAAATAAATGAAACCAGCCAAATTTAGCATGTAAATGTTTAATGTCATGAAATGTAAATGAAATAACGCTGTGTTTGGTGCCTTTTTAACTGTTAAACACAGCTGTTGTGTGGAAGCGGTTTAAGTGACAGATTATGTTACAAACCTACTTGTTTTTTTTTTTACATAAATACAGAATCATATTTTACATGTTTTTTATTAAATTTCATAAGGAATCTAAGTTTCCTTTCTCTTGTATCATTTATGATTAGTTGTTTTAGATAAATACGTTGGTTTAAATTAGGGATTGGAGTAACACATTACTTGTAACAGCAACTAAATTTTTTAAAAAGCTTAAGTGGCTTCTAACGGTAACGAAAACTGACCTTACTTTACACGCACGCCGTTCTTCACTTTAACTTCTTTTTTAAATTAAATAAAACCTTTCGTAATTCAAATTGCAGTATTTTGTTTGTACTTATGTTCCTTTCATCTTGGTTCTCTTTAAAAAAACAGTAAGATAGTAAAATTACAATTTTCTGATAACTTGAAATTTCTAAAAGTGTTACGGTTAGTGTCCACGAGCAAGAAAACTTGCGCAAGTAGTTTGCAAGTTAAAGTTTTCCACCCGTCTTGCACGTGTATACATCCCAGCAAGTCACTTAGCAGGAACTCTCAGCAATATTGCAGCGAGAAGAAATTGAAGTGTAATCAGTTTGTGCAACTCAACATGCCCGGTTCCAACAGATTGGAAATTCTTGCAAGCTTATAATATTGCAAACTGTGCAGCCAGGTGCATGGTGTTTTTTGTTTAGCTTGCTCTTGATCTTTGAAATACACATGTTGTGATAATAGCTTCTTTTTTTTAAGGGGTGGGTTGACGGATTCCCCTACTGACGCAAGTTTGGTCTTCAACTACAGTAAAAACTTTTTAAATTTGATGCCGACATACACATTTTTTTTAATTGCTGAGGGTCCTCTATAGCTAATTCCTGATATAAATTTCTAAAAAGTCCTAGTTCATTCCCTTTCAGAACCCTATTCTTCTCCAACACGTGCATATTTTACTGGTATTTTGATTTTTAATTGTATGAGCAATTAATATTAAAGTGACAGCTTTCCTTTTACTCATGGCAATGGAATGGACGATCCTGATCACTATTTATGTTTATAACCAACACAAACCACGGTTGCAGAGTACCGCCGCGGACACTACTCTGCAAGTTAAACTTGCAACAAAGCTATAAAATATCTTGCAGCGCCTTGCCGCAAGAAAAATTGCAAGCTCCATGTAAACACTCAAGCAAATTTCTTGCATGAAACTTGTGCAATTTTTCTTGCATGTGGACACTTAGTTTTATCAGCTACTTTTTGTACTAAGTAACTGTAACAGAGTTACTTTTCCAATCCCTGGTTTGAAAAGTTGATGGGAAAAAATAAATTTCGTGTGATGCATTGCTGCACAAGTCCAAAAGCTAGAATACAAAATTTCGAGAAATTTGGTGACAGTTAAGGATGAACAAAAGAAAATAGGCAAGTAGACAGTTTTTAACCATACCTCAGCCACACCCAGCGAGGCAAACATGGAAAAGAGACTGAAGTACTGGGTCAAGTGTCTCCCGTGTTCGGACACTTCTTTCTTCAGGAGGTTCAAAACGGCAACCATAAGATGGTCGGCAAGAAGAGCGTTGGAATCTCCAGCAAATGCTGAAAAAAGTTTAGCAAATATAAGTCTTAAATGGAAGAATGAATGTTTGGGTTTAATGGCGGCATCGAGGGCCATACCGAGTTAAACACTAGGTTCTTCTATTTAAAAGGTTAAAAGAAGTGAGATGTGACATTTAAAAACAGTTGATATCAAGGTATAGAATCCGATATCAACTAAACAGAAAAACAAAGCATGATATGGGGGGGGGGGGGGGGGTAAGAAAACTGTCATTGAAAAGTTTTAAAACTAAAATTTATTATTTCTTATTTACAATATTAGGATTTTTTTTCATTTTTGAGAGTGAAATTAAAAAAAACTTTTTAAGTAGTACAATACTATGAACAAAAAAACTGCAAGAACTCGTTACAATGAATTGAGCTACATACAAATTTAAAATGAATGTAACTTAAGGATTATTCTCAATGCTGCTGATATAAAGCCCCTTTTTTATGAATTCAAAGTAGTCGAAAACCATGCATTATTTTATGAAGTACAAGTGCTTGTTACACTGCAGAAATGAAGAACTTAGTGGAAGAACATGCTAAGTGACAAAAAGGTGAATACGAGAAAACGAGCTATAAAGTTTTTTGTTTGTACTTAGATACGTTAAAAAAGGAACTTACAAAAGGTAAAAAAAATTAAATTAAAGTTTATGAAAAGGGGGAAACATTGTTATCTTTAAAGAAGGGAAAAACATGTTCATTAACACGAAAATCTCAATTTTTTTCAAAAATGTCACTTAGCACATTCTCCCACTAAGCTCTTCAATTGTGCAACTTACATATTTAAAATGAATACAAAACTTTGATTATTCTCAATACTACTGATATAAAAAAAAGCCTATTTTTTAATTCACAAAATCTTTACAATAACTATTCATATTGAACTAAATTTTTTTTAAAAATCATTGAAGACAATTAGTAATAATTACTACAAATTAGACCAGTTACCTTGAATAATAATAAAATTATAAAAAGCAGAGTTGGCAATTATATTTTAACTAATAATATTAAGAAATTAATATTAAGTAAATATACTTTGCACAAACTGGCATTATCTATTAATCGAAATTAAGAAATTGAAGAGGATTAACATACATGAATTGACTAATGCTTGCGGAGTAAAAGGACCATCTTGCAAGGAAAAATGAGCAATGAAAACCAAGACACGCATGAAGGCATGACGAACCTGCGATAGAAATTACAACATGAAAGCTTATTTATACAGAAAATATAGGAGCAATTTAAATTAGTGGTAAACCGACAGTTAAGTTGAGATCAAATTCATTTTTAGTCAAAACTCCAAATAGTAGGATGTCTATTTAAAAACAATTTCAAACTTCCTTGACTTTCCAGGATTTACCTTGGCACAAACAAACATTTCCAGGTACCACTTTTAAAGATTGATTTGTGTACTTCTAAAAGAGGGTTAAAAAACACTCAATCATTTATACCCGGACTGACCTTTTTATAAAAGTTATTTTCTATTAAAGAACTGAAAATTTACAATGCATGTGGCCAAGTCAAGACGCTTTATTCAAATCATTTTTCTTTAACTAAAATAAAGCATGAGCAATATTGGGGGTCTGGGACATAATCCCGAAAGCCGAAATCCCGACAAGCCAAAATCCTGAAAGCGGAAACCGAGACAAGCCGAAATCCCGAATGGGTCAAAATCCTGAAAATAGATTAATATTTAAAAAGAAATCGAAAAATGGACAAAAAATCTATTTTGGGGATTTCGACCCATTCGGAATTTCGTCCTTGTCGGGGGTTTAACCAATTCGGGATTTCGTCCCTGTCAGGATTATGGCCTTTCGGGATTTCGGCGTTTGGGATTCTGGCTTGTCGGGATTTCGGCTTTCGGGATTGTGTCCGGAACCCCAATATTGGATATTTATTTAATAATCACATGAGGAAAAAAAAATCAAATAATGTTTTAGGGAGCCATAAGCAATTTCTTTTTTCAGAATTAAGTTAATACTTCCTTTCAGAGAATTTTTAAATTGGGAAAATTTGAGGCCTTTTAAGTAAGAGCACTGTGTTCAATAAAAAGGTTTTAATTGATTTAGGTTAAATTATTGTCACACTAAACCGACACAAGCGCTAATGGCGACAGGCGTCTGAATTTACAACCACAGTCAAGTGAAGAGCCGACACATGAGTAGGCACCCAACACATCTACTAAGGACAACATCAGCATTGGTACTTTGGAGCATATTTAACGAGCACTGCTTCTACATGGAGTATTATTTGTCATGCCCGAGCCTGAACCTGGGACCTTAAGCATGCAAGGCAAGCGCCTTACCAACTGGGCAATCCAGCCCCTAAATACACTGCTCAAAACAATTAGGAGAGCGCATGGTTTAAACCCTTTCAACCCCAATGATTCCATTTGGAATCATCAGCTTGCGATTTTTCTCTCACTAAGTTAAGCTTGCACTTATTTATCGTTAGATGGAAGAATCACGTCTTTTGAAGAATTAAATAATGTTTGTTTTAATTAAGTGAAAATGTTAAAAACATGGTAAAATAAAATTCACTCTGAAACAATTTTATTAAATAAATTGACTCGAAATCCTTCACAATTGCATTTTTTAGATGTTTAAAAATTGATTTTTCTTATTTTTAACAAATCAAGTTTTGATAAAATTATTGTTATAATTTATTCAAAAGTCACGATTCCAACATTTTTCCTTACATTTTAGTTAAAATTAAGATTTTTTTCTCCGTTTTTTACCATTTCATTCTGGATGCATAATGAATCTTTTTCACAAATTTTAGATTTTTAGAATAAATAATAAAATGGTTGGGACTGAAAGTGTAACAAAATTACGCAAAGTGCTCCCCTAATTGTTTTGAGCAGTGTAGTTTTGAAAAGTGCAGTCTTACCTCTGAACCAGGACACTCCAACAGATATTCACAGAACACATGAGGATTGGAAAACAAAACATTATTGGCGAACCACCGTCTGACAATGCAGCTATTTCTGAGGTGGAGGCACATGGCCTCGTACCAATCGGTTGCAGGACCCCTGTTAAAATAAATGTGAGATTTAGTTTTAGAATGTTGAATTTTCCGAGGTATAAACATAGATATCATAGTTAAAGTATTAGATTGGCAGATCATGCGACCTCCAATGCTAACGACAGGACACACATGGAGGCCAAATAAGAGGGAAAAATGGCCAGTGTTGCTGCCACTTTAAGGAGAAAACTACTACGAAAAAATACCATTTAATTCTAAAATTACAAAAAAATACTAGAAAAGGATTTAAAGTCACTAAAAAGATTACAAAATGCAGCTAGTATTTTTACTATATTTTTTTGTATTGTTAAAGTGGCAGCAACACTGGCCATTTTGCCTCCTTATTTTGGTCTCCATGCGCGTCCCGTTGTTAGCATTGGAGGTCACGTGCTCTGCCAATCTAATACATTAACTATGATATCTATGGGTATAAACCTGTCGGGTTTTCCAGCAACAAACATACCGATTTTACTAAATTTAAAAATTTGAAGTATGGAAGAGTAATTTATAAATTATCAGCAACAGAAATACAATTTAAAAAAAATTTAAGACTGAATTTTCAGCTAAAAATTCATATTTTTAGGCATAAAGCATTCATGCTGGACCAGGACATTTGGATATGGACTGGCATTGTTTACTTGATACAATTGAGTAAAGAAAACGAATGTCTGGTGGGCTGAATTGACTGGTTGAACAAAATTTGTTATAAATCAACTGCTGAAAAAACCTCGACTTACGAAATCTGACCTACCTTGGTAAGCCATTTTTTAATGCAATTAATAAATCAGCTGCATTAGTATAAGTATTTGTTGAAAGCTTGAACCTTCTAGTTTATAATAGAAAAATTAGTGTTAAGAAAATTTAAGAAAGTTGTGAAATTAAATCTTTCAATAAATGTCCATGTATGCATACCTATAGAGCGAAAAGGATAAAGAAAATTAAGCAAGCAGTTACAATTCCGAATTTCACATGGGGGAAAAAATTATATATTTACCGCAATGTCTTTTTTGCATGAAAACCCGTTGTAAACAAGAATTTGGCTGCTAATTGAATACTAATTAAGGCTAAGTCTTCCCCATCAGGACTCTGAAAAAAGAATTTCATATTAAATTACATTCTAAAACAACACTGCATACAACAAAATTAAAGAGCTTAGTGGAAGAACCTGGCAAGTGCCATTTTTATACAAATTGAGATTTTTGTGTCAATGAACGTGTTATTCGCCCCGTGTGGTGACCGGGGGGGTAAGAATCTAGTCCCAACGTACTCCCTTGCGTGTCGTATGAGGCGGCTAAACTGGGTTGAGCGCAAGGCCAATCCCCTTGCCCCGTAAAAATTCACCGATCCAGAAAACTCAAAGAAATACTTCCGGACTGGTTCTTGTTGGACGACCTGGCGCGAAATCGGACATGAATTTTGGAGCCTGGAATGTTAGAACTTTGTAAAGATGTGGAGCACTGAGGAAACTCACAGACGTCTTCATGGAGTACAAGCTAGATGTACTCGCTGTCCAAGAAATGCGATGGACTGGGAGACGTAGAGGACGACCACCCACACGATGGTTAGACAATGTTGAAAGGGACCTCAATCTAATAGGAGTCAACGGATGGAGAGCCATTGTGGCTGGCCCACTGGAGGAGGATCAGCGAGCCAGCCTTGGCCTGCAAAAGGCTGTTGAGCTTATGAAGAAGAAGAACGTGTTATTCTATCCTTTAACGCTAACAAGACTTCCCCTTTTAGCAACTTTAAGTTAAGTATATTTTTATACCTTTTTTAAGTGCCAATTTAAACGTATCTAAGTGCAAATGAAAATCTTTAAAGCTCCTCTTCTCGTTTTCACCTTTTTGTCACTTAGCATGTTCTTCCACAAAGCTTTTGACGTTAATATAATCCATAGCATAGATGAAAAGCTAAAATATATATTATTTAGTTCAGCTATAATAAATAAAAGTTATAAAACATTAAAATAATTTAACTGACTTGTATACAAAATAAAAAATAATCTGTTTAAATATCTTACCAGTTTTTCTTGACCTCCAGGCATTGAAACATAGGGTCCATTGCACATTAATAATTTTTTCATAAATTGGAAATATTCTACACTAAATTGGTTCCTATTATGCATAAACTTGATATTTTGTCGCCTCACACTTCTTTCAATCGCAACAGGCATTTTCACAGTATACTGCTTATTGTCAGCTTTGAAACAGAAAAATATATATTATAACATTTTTATTAATAACATACATTTTTATTAATGGGACATGAATTTCCCAAAACGAAACTAACACACCCGATTTTTACCTATGAGAAATTAGATTTTCTCATGACTAACATCCAAAATTTTTTACCATTTTGTTGGTATGATTTGGTATTGATAAGCTTTATGTTTGAGTGTGGCAAAATCCTTGATATTGTTTCTGAAAATGATTTTAATCATTGAAAAACATTTTTTTGCTTGTCAGCTTATAAAACACATTCGAATTAACTTTAATTTTAAAAAGCACATACCAACAAGTTCTGAAACAATAGGAAAAAAATTGTAGATGCCATGAAATAATCTATCCGGTTTTTCCCATAGGTTAACATTGGGAAAGATCATTTAAGATCTAAAATAACTAAGATTATTTTAACATAAACAGCTTAAACCAGGGTTTGCAAAAACCCGGGTTTTTTTAAAAGCCCAGCCCGGGTGGTTTTTTTTTTTGGGGGGGGGGGGGGTTATTGGGCTTTTTTTGGGTTATATTGGGTTTATTTAAAATTAACATTATAATGCCACTGTTTGGTTTAAATTTTGAAGTTTTATTTTAAGAAAAGAACAAGTTCAGTCAAGATGAAAACTCATTCTAAATTAATAATTTTAAAAAATGAATAAAAGTGAATTTTAAATGAAAAAAAAAATTTCAATGAAAAAAAATCAATTACTTTACTACCAACTATTTTAGCCTTCTTTACCATTACAGTAAGATGGTACCAGAAATGCATCAAAGATTAGGCGAAATTTTAATTATTTTGAATTTGAAAGTTATTCGTTTGATTTTTAAAAAGTTCTCTTTTTAATTAAACTGGGCTGTTATTTTAGATGAAACCTTAAAAAAGCCAAAATAAAACCCTTTTCTTTTTTAAACTTTGTAACAATTGCAATCCTTTTCTTGTTTTAGTAAAAGTCTATTGTATTAAGAGACATGTTAACTTGGACATTTTTTATTCTGTGTTTACCTTTCAAATTAATAAATAGTTTGTTCTTTAAAAAATCCCCAAAAAGTTGTAAATTATTAATATTTTGAAAAAACCCACTTGAGCCTGGGTTTTATAGGTTTTTTAAGGTGGGTATTTAAAAAAAAAAACCTGCCCGGGTTTTTTGGGTTTGTGGGCCGTTCGCAAACCCTGGTAAACCAATATAGAACAAAGCAAATTATCCCACTTACAGAGTGCAAGTTCGTTTAAGCTCCTGGTAAAGTTAACCTCCATATCAACTCTTCTATAGAACAATATGTACGCATTCCACCATCTCTTCTGCCTTCTGTAAGACATGCGTTTCAGCATGTGGTCAAACACTTCACCCATGTAATCGCCACCAAAGCACTGGTTTTTCATTTCCTTAAAAGAGGAAAAAACTTGATTTAGAAACCTAAAATATTTAATATTAAAAAACAAGTAGGTTTGTAGCAGAATCCGTCAGATCGCCTCCATACGATATTTGTGCTCAACAGGGAAAAAAAGCACCAAACAAAGTATTTAATTCTATATTCGCCATTTACATGATAAATTTGGTTAGTTTCATTTATTTTCATTTACAAATTCATCAATTATTTCTTATCATTTGCTAAATGTATTTATATTTTGAGGAATAAATATAAAATATTCATCGCTCTTAAATAAAAGCTAAACATTTTGTATTTACATACATGAACATTAAAAAATATATATCACCTTCAAAACCCCACACCAAATAATTGTTTAAAACCAGTAAAAAAAAGAAAGCATCAAGAAAGATCATCTAAACGAATAAATAGTATTAAAACAGTAAAAAAGCCAGTACAAAATCAGTAAAAAAGAAAGCAACAAAAAAGATCATCTAAAGGAATAAATAGTATTAAAACGTCATTATTCATTAATACATGCTTAAATGTAAATAAAAAATTACGTCTGCTTTTTAAAGTAAAAAAATAGAATACCTTGTGCCTCTTTCTAAACAAAATATATGAATAATCAACGAATCTCATTGTGAAATATATTATAACATCACTTCAAACTGATTTTATTTCTAAAAAATAAATGTTCTTTATTTTTTTTCATTTAAAAGACTTAAATAACTTACTTCATCATCTTCCATTTTACATTCCATTACTTCACCATCATCAAACTTATACCATTTATAGCTCCCGTCACTATGCCTATAAAAGTAAGAAACATTGTCAAATAATTTGAAATCAGGAATTGCACAAAAATTTCTAATATGTTTTCCAGGTTCTTCTTAGGGCTACTTTAAAAAGCTTTTTTAATGCTGGTTGAAACTATAATAATCTGTCAGTTCCATAGAGCTAATGCATTAGTTTTGAAATCACAACTTTTGCAAAAGAATTGTTTTGCCATCTTATCACATTTTAACCAGGAACGGGAATATCATAACATCCATATTATTAATTGATAAAGTTTTAAAATAGTGTCGCCATCTGCAGTAATTTTTGGCATTTTAAAACTTCAAAAATATATAATTAAACAACTAGATACAATTTTCGTTTTATTTCGATATTATGTTGATTCACACAAACCTATAAAAAAGGGCTAACATGGTAAAGCAATACGTCTGCGGAAGCTGTGATTGGAAAACTAGTGCATTAGCTCTATGGGACTGACAGTTCCTCTTTGTTTTAGAGTATTTCTCTTACACATATTCAGCAATCACTTAAAAAAAATATTAAAATAAATAAATCAGCTTGTTTCACATGACACAAATCGTTCCTGCTTTCAATCCTGGATTTCATTGGTGATTTAAGGTATCCAACTGGGTTTGAGTGCTTTTTTTAAAAAAAAGGTCCGTAATGTTATTTTTTGTTTTAGTAGGAGTTTGACTTAAAACCATGGAAAAATACTAAAATTATGGGCTAGATGTTTTTTCAATAAATTAAGGGACTCAGGGTTCATACAACTTTCGGCTATCCAAATTCCAGGCCTTTTCAAGGCTATTCCAGGCCTTTTTAATGATTTTCCAGGCCACCATGTTACATAGCGAAATGAAACTTCGATAACTCAAAATCAAATTACTTAAGAGTTATTGAAGATAAACTAGTTGACATAAAATTCGAATGTAAAATTACTGTAAGTTACAGAACTATATATTGAGTTAAATGATCTTATTATCAACCGTATTGCCTTAACCCAGACCAGATACATCAAACTAATTTATGAAATTATACCATTATATGTGGAAATAAAATAACGAATAATGTAAATGTGTAGACAAAATAGTTAATCAACTGGTTCTAATAGCTTAAATATATGAAATGATCAAACTAGTACCCAAATGTAAAAAATTAAACCGCAATCCGGACTTTTTTGAATTTCGGCGATAGTCCGAAAATTTCCAAAAAAATTCCAGCCCTCCATTTTTAAAGCAGAAACCCTAGTATAGACCGAAGTAGGGAAAATGCCAAAAAATAAAAAAGTTTCAAACGTATATTAAAAAAAAACTTAAAAATCAAGCTGTTCTTGTAATCACGACTCATACGAACACTTGATCAAAAGAAAACATTTGGTTGATCCATTGGCCTGAACCGCAGCTACAAAAGTAACGAGACGCTCTTCCGATCACGCAGAGGCAAAAAAAAAAACCTGTCAATCATTAGGTTAGGTTAGGTTTGAATTATCGTCGCACTAGAGCTACACGAGGGCTATTCCTGTCAATCATTATGAGACAATGCAACCTCATCGGTGGTTTTCGTAAAAATTACTAGGCAGCAAAATAAGTAAATCAGGAAGCATTATTGAATTGCACTGGCCAGTAACCGATATTCGAAAACATCTTAGAATAATCTAATCTTAATTCATCTTCAAATTATTTTTTTGTATTTTTATTATTACAATTTTTTATTTAAACTTGCTGTTTATTGAAATTTAAGTATAGTTTTCACTGATACAGACCCAGAATGGAGGAAACTTTTTCGAGGGTGTTTATGTTGAAATTTAATAAATTTCAACAAAAAACAAGTTACAAATACATTTAATGATTAAATACATTTTAATGATTAAGAAAAAAAAAAATTAAAATTTGAAGATGAATTAAGATTACACTAAGGTATCTTTAAATATCGTATGCCGACAATTGCAATCTCCCATTAGAAGAGGATCGTCTTTACCTGACCAAAAGTATGCAATCCAATAATGCTTCCTGATTTACTTATTTTGCTGCCTAGTAATTTTTACGGCAACCACCGATGAGGTTGCATTGTCTCCTAATGATTGACAGTTTTTTTTTTGCCTCTGCCTGATAGGAAGATAGTTGCGTTTACTTTTGTAGTTCCGGTTCAGGCTAATCGGACCAACCAGAACATTTTCTTTTGATCCGTTAGTAGTGATCACAAAAAAAACCTCAACCTTCTGTTTAAGTAATCCAAAATGAAAAAAATTTCCTTATATTTTTTGAAATTTGAAAAATTCCGAGAACTTAGTTGTTTTCAAAAACCACCACACCCTACAAAGTACAAGAAGAGCAAAGCAGTAAGAATTCCACAACGTTCTGATCGCGTCCACATGGGGGTATCCCGAGTGATTGACACTTGAGCGGTGGTTCGGAAATGCGCAGAAAAAAGGAGATGCTTCGTCCGCTACGCTAGTTCGATTCAATTTTGAATCGGAATAAAAACTGGAAATTCAAGGAATTTCCAGGCTGTCTGTGGATTTTCCAGGCTATTTAAGGCCTTGAAATAAAAAAATGAAATTCCATGCTTTTCCAGGATTTCCAGGCCGCGTGCGAACTCTGGGACTTTTTAGGTAAAATTTCTCAATATTTTCATGCTATTTTTGTCAGCGTAAAAATTCTAGAAAAAAAACTTTTATGTATATTACAAAATCCTCTAAGGAAAATAAACGTAAGATACTTTTCTGTGTTTTGATCTAAAAAAAGAAAATCTCAAATGATCACCGAGATACAGCTAAACGAGACTAATTCCATATTTTAAAGAAAAAAACGCTGTAAAAAAATAGAGAAAATGTTTACAGAATCACTCATATTTTAAAATATACTAAACATAGATATTAGCTTTTAGTTCAAAACATACACTAATGTATCAAACCATCACAGAAAATTTTAGGCAGTTACTACTAAAACATTTTGGTCTAGAACTGTTATCGTGAACAGATAATTAGGAAATATTCATTTTTCAGGAAACGACTTTGAAGTAAAAATTGCACTTTTGGGTGAGTGACCTTACTTCAAAAGCTTGTAACTTAGGTGATACAAGTCGTAGAAGCAAAAATAAAGCTGTTTTGGAAAGCTAATAAAACAGGTTATAAAAGTAGATCATAAAAACGACAAATTGAAAATCTCATTCAAAAATAACGATTTTACCCAGTCTGATACCTTAATGCGGTTAGTGTAATACCTAAATCACTCAAGATGAGAAACATGCCCTTCGTTAAAAAAAAGCAGGCTGATACAATTTTAAAGTCATAATTTTTCATAAATGAGAAATATAAAAGTCAAGCGTTTTATTTGTATACGAAAATAGCAGAAACATACCTATGTAAAATATAAGAATAATAGTGTCCACCACTAGCTTGTCCACTATGAACAACTATACCGGATAATTTATACTTTGTACAACAAGATTCGTTATCAACATTAAAGTTTTCTTCAATTATTTCACCTGAAATTTAAAAATATGTTAACTTGTGGCCATTTTATTATTTTTAAGCAATATAAGCATAACAGCATTGCACAAAATATTTATCTGTTACTATATTGATAAGTAAAGTTTAATAACATCATACAGATTAGTTAATTATAAAATTATTTAAACAAACTTTAATCAATCTTTTTGAAATTGCTTCAAATATTTTTAAAAATTTCAATAAATTATTTTTACAACAAAACATTGGAACCAAATTCCAAAAGTGGTACTATAGGGACCTTTAAGTCAAAAACATTTGTATTTCATCACATAAAAAAACCTGCAAAAATATTCAATACAGCCGGAGTGATATGGCTTAGAATTTTTTATTCATTGGATTATCAGGATTATTATTCCCTCCTTAAAGGATAAACTCATGTTTAAAACCTATTTAAAATAAACTAAAACATTTATAATTGTTATTTTTTTTGTAGGCATAATAATATTTATGATTTTTCTACTGAAATCTGTTTTGAACATGAAAAATAATTGCTTATAAGGCTTCTCATTTGCAGTTATATACCTCGTTATCAATTATTGTTCCAGAAGTAAAGGTTTAAAAATTGTATTTTATTTCAGCATAAAAAAGTAACTACAGTAGAGTCCCAGTTATCCGAATCTCGGCTATCCAAAATTCGGCTTAACCGAAAGGCTTTGGGATTTTTTTTGCTAAAATATGAAATATACGCATAAACGCCTAAATAAATAAAAAAATTAATTCGTACTTACAAAGTTGGATTTATTTCTCAAAATATGCAGTAATTTTTTTGTACTGCTCAATTTTGGTTCGTTTTAAAACAGCCCTAACCTGCCATCTTTTAAACAAGAGAACGTCTGAAGTAGTGACTTCACCTTGCGCTTCTATGTATCTAAGGGCCTGAACTAAGATTTTTGTAACTTCCGTATGCGAAATGCTGTACTTGTTAGACTCGGGCTCATCTTCATTATCGGGTTCGCTTTTGTTCCGGGTTACTGGTCATTTTCTAGGCGTTAGGTGGATGATTCCCGATTATCCGAAAATTTCTATGCAATCTCGATTAACCGAAAGTGCTCCGGTCCCGTACCTTATGGATAAGCGGGACTCTACTGTAGTATTTTAAACATAAAAAAGTATTAAAAAATTAATTAAAAAAAGTATTTTTAACGTTTTCTTATTAAATATTTAATGACAGTTCACATGAAAATTAATTATTTAATATTGTATTTTAATAGAGGGGTTAACTTAATAAAAATTGTTGTCCATATATAGTCTAACAGATATATTACCAAGTAACTAATTGATATATTACCTTCAATCTTTGCCAATCCCTTAACAGTATATGGCTCCATGTCGAATTCCCGGGGAAATTCGAAATAATCGTTAAATTTGATTGCACATTCCCTTTCCCAGTCGTAATCGAATCTCTTCAGTTGAATGGCCAGCATTGGAGGCAGCTTTTTGATGCACAGGCGCTTTACAGTATCTACCTACAGGGCATAGAAAAAAAAGGTATTTTATTGTGATTATACAAATGCATTAACAGATTTTAATAGAATGATTTAAAAAGATTAAGTTTCGTTTAGCAGTAGCTTATAGTCCTACTGATTACAATGCAAGATTTGAAAGCATTTCTTTCCCTACCCTCTGTATAGTTTTCCAGGAAACGGTGTGCAGTCCCTGTACTAAACCATAGATATCATAGTTAAAGTATTAGATTGGCAGATCACGTGACCTCCAATGCTAACGACGGGACGAACATGGATTCCAAATAAGAGGGCAAAATGGCCAGTGTTGCTGTCACTTTAAGGAGAAAAATACTACGAAAAAATACTATTTAATTCTAAAATTACAAAAAAAATATCGTAAAAATACTAGCTGCATTTTGGAATCTTTTTAGTGACTTTAAATCCTTTTCTAGTATTTTTTTTGTAATTTTAGAATTAAATGGTATTTTTTCGTAGTATTGTTCTCCTTAAAGTGGCAGCAACACCGGCCATTTTGCCCTCTTATTTGGCCTCCATGCGCGTCCCGTCGTTAGCATTGGAGGTCACGTGATCTGCCAATCTAATACTTTAACTATGATATCTATGTACTAAACCTACCTTGTTTGAGGCTCTGATTTGAGGTTAATAGCAAACCCAAGAGGGGGTAGGGGAAGAAAGTGCTTTTGAAGCTTGCATTCTAATTGAACGGATTATAACGCATGGTGTTGCCTTTTGACCTCCATAAATATACTATTTATTAACCAACGATACAGTTTTTGAAAATTAGCTAGAAGTACATTTTTTTTGCACTGGCCAGCATCAACTTCTATTTTTTTGCAAACTTGCACCATATTAAAAAATGAACAGATATTTCATTAGGAGCCACACATCATAGGCAGTGTCTGGACTTTAGGAGCCTATTTAATGTGCACTCCCTCTACACAGGTTATTATTCATTGAACTTTTGGGCTTCTCAGACCGTTTATAGGTCGGCAGTAACGTTAGCAATGCTCGGACCTGAATCTGGGACCTTTCACAATGAAGGCAAACATCTTACCGACTAGGCTCTCAGCCCTATTCTGTTATGGAATGGGAATGTCAAAGACCTGAAAATCTAAACTTGCTAGTTAAGTTTTCACATAAGATTTTTAAGACCAAAGAGGAACCCCATTAAATGCAACTAAATAGCATGTCAAAAAGTTTTAAGACGTGATATTTTATTTAAATTTTAAACAAGTTGGTTTGTAACAGAATCTGTCACTTAACCCGCTTTCACACAACATTTGTGTTTAACAGGTGTAAAGACAGGCCAAACACAGCATTAATGTGCGATATTAAACACTTACATGCTAAATTTGGCTAGTTTCAATTATTTTATTTCGAAAATTCAATAATTATTACTTATCGTTTGCAAAAATTAATTTATATTTCAAAGAATAAATATGTAACATTCCTCGCTTTTAAATAGAATGAAAACATTTCATATCAACATAAAAAGAATCTCGTAACGAAATATATTTGACGTCATTTCAAACTGATCGATGTCTCAAAAATACATTTAATTCAATTTATTGTCTAAAAGAATTTAAGTTTCTCAATCGATTGTTGCCAATGGCAATGGTGATTCAATTCTAATAAAAATGGCTCTCTATGCTTTTTAAATGAGCATTCAATTTTGCAGTTTTTTACATAATTGAAGTACTTTGAATTCGAATTATTTTCTGAAATTTTCAATGTATTCTAATTTCAATGCGCCGAATTTTTTGACGCATCACATTTGTCCGTAGCATCTGTAGTTTGGTCTCTGAAAGTGGTGACAGACAGACGGACTGAACGGTTATAATATCTTCCACTTTTTATGTTATAAACGTAGTGTGGAAGCTAAAACCAAGTAAGATAAACCTACCTTTTTGTTACATTTTTCACAGTGGTATGCATTGGCTCCTTCCAGCAAATCCCCCTTGACATACTGTTCAAGAGAATCAAGTAAATTGCTGTGGTTTCTAATGTCTATATTTAATGCAGTAAATGATTCTTCTCTTGAATACCTGAAACACAATTAAAAGAAGAGGGTCTTCAGAATAGAGAAAATTATATTAACAGGGCGTAAGCGAATTGAATGCAATGGCACCTTTATTACCCTAGTAGAACGGAATATCTCTTTCAGATGTCGAATTTATAGCAAAATATCAAAATGCTATCACATCGACATGGGAAAGATATGATTATTGTAAATTACTATATCGTGTTTCGATATTAACATTGTAAAGTTAAAATGGCATCGAAAAGATATCATTAGACAGGGTGGTAACAAAATCCTTGAAAAAAAGTATTTCCATGATTTCCCTGATACTTTCACAAAAAATTACCCGATTTTATAATTACCTAATAGAAAATATACAATACACACAGTTCAATGCAGTACAGAAAATTTAAACCAGACATCGCGGGACTTTCCGGATTATGGGTTAGCCTACCAAACTTTTCCAGATTTCCGAAAAATCGGGAAAAGTTAAGAGCCACATGATCAGAGAATCGCGTTATAACGTGGTTTGTACACTCCTTGAAAAGTTTTGAATGAAAAAGCTCATTTTCAAGCCCAATTGCTTGAAATGAATGAGTATAGGGGGGAAAAGTCTGTACTATTTATTGCAAACTAGAATTGTATCAAAATTTTCTCAACATCAATTTTTCTCTTTCTTACATAATATCATAATATTTTTAAACCCCATGTTTCCAAACAGTCATAACTCCAATTATCCAAAGCGGTGATGATTATCCAAATTTCAGAAACAAATTCCACCCGGCCTATTTGTTACTGTTTGTCTTTATTGGATATCATACCTAGTAATTTTTAGGTACCGACCAAAAAATTACTAAGAATGACATCCAACGGGGACGAACGGAATATTTGATTTTGATCAAGTGTCCGTTAGTTGTGATCACAAGAACAACCTAAACCCGCTGTTTAAGTAATAAAAATGAAAAATTCCCTGACATTTTCGAAATTTGAAAAATCCCTGAGAATTCCATGATATTTCCAGAATTAAAAAGTTCCCTGAGAATTCCCTGATTTCCAGGTTCTGTTACCACCCTGTTAGATATAGTGTTGCTATTCATTATTAAGGGGGGCAATACATGTAACCACCTGAATTTTGATCGTTTTTCAGAGACTTTATTAAAAAGGAAGAAATACATGAATCGTTTTCAAATTCAGTATGTTTGTACATTAAACATTAAAATACAAAAATTAGATTTTTTGTTTTAGTTTTTTCAAAATGGCCGCCGTAGTAACTAATCTTCTGAGACCCTCGCGGATAAAAGTATCAATCGACAGGCGTTCTAGCTACTCCAAAATTGATCTGAAATCAATTTTTTTTTTATTTAAAAATGTTCATAAAACTTACATCTTCTAGTTAAACCAATAAAAACTCAAAAAAGTTTTTAAAAAATTGTAAATCGGCAAGCCTCAGAATAAAAAAGTTCAATTTTTTTACCCTTTTTTTCAAAGGTTTTTGGGTAAAAAAACCTAATTTTAACTTTTTTTTTGGCAATTTTGAGGTTCAACTAGAAGATAATACTATATAGAAGACGTATACCAAATTTTATAAGGATCGATTGAAAACTTCAGGAGTGTCAAACTTCTGCAGAGTTATCTTGCCCGCCAATTTAAAAAAAAGTAGCTTTGAGATAAACATGCTTAAAGTTAGACAAAGTCCTCAAGCTCCGAGTTGAGGTGTAACATTTTGAGTTTTCAATCAATAAATAGTGCGAATGTCATTCTAAAAATTTGCAGACATATTTTTGAGATGTTATTTTAACTATTTATGAAAGAATTCTTTTTTTTACATGTATCGCTTAACAGGGCGTAAGCAAATTGAATGCAATGGAACCTTTACTACCCTAGTAGAGAATATCTCAATACCGCTTTCTGATGTTGTCTCGATACCATAATGGCAAAATAAAATGAAATGATCAGATATCGTGGTATGATGGTAAATGTTTTTTTTTTACATATCCCTGGATCAAAATTAGACCAGTTCCATGATGTGTGTGACCCTGAGAAAGTCCAAAAATAAAAGTGGGTCGTCCATGATGAATGGTACGATTAGATATCGTATAATTGTATCTCCGGTTTCGACGTCAACATCATGTCAAAACGCCATTGGAAAGAAATCATTAGATATCATGTGGTACTCATACGCTTGGGCTGAATGACTAATTATGTTTTCATAATTTTTTTTTAACTTCAAAACTTAGTCTTACAGTCATTCACTTGAATTTCAAAAGAGTAGACCAAAATTAAAAAATAAACCTTTTTAGTTTCATTTTAGTTTGACGATTGTATCTGCCTAGGTGTTCCCAGGTCTGATAGCCAATCGGGTCGCTATCTTTTCTGTAGCCTTAGGTCAGACATGAAAGTATTTTTTTTTAACACTCAAAAATAATAAAGTGTGTGTAATTTCATGGTTCGAATTTTTTTTTAATATGTCATTTGTCTACTAATTAAATAAAACAATCATAACTTTATTTTAGATCAATAGAATTAATTTAATAGAACACCACCAAATTGAACGAAAAAGCCACAAGAGATTACTTTTTTTACACACCTATGTGGACAGTCTTTACAAATTTTCTGGTCAGCAAACGATCCGCTAAGAATTTGGGATAATATACAAGGTTGGTTCAACAGTTTGAGAGCCTCCTCCAAACTGTCAACTAAGCTATTGAAAAATTCTAAAGCATCATGCTGTTCTCTTAAATTTACAGGTTCACCCCAGAGCCTGAAACAAAATAAATTATTACAAATAATTATGTATAAAAGAACATGGATGCATGATATTATAAACTTGTTAACTTGATTAAGAGGGACTGTCAGTCCCAAGGAGCTAATGCATTAGTTTTGAAATCACAACTTCCGCAGAAGTATTGCTTTGCCATGTTATCCCTTTTTCACCAGGTATGGGAATCATCATAACAGCAATTTAAAACGAAATTGAAAAGAAAATAACATCCGGTTATTTAATTATTAATTGATAAAGTTTTAAAATAGTGTCGCCTTCTTCTGTATATTTTTGGCATTTTAAAACCTCAAAAATATATTATTAAATAACTAGATAAAAGTTTTGTTCCAAATTTGTTTCATTTCAATGTTATGTTGATTTCCATACCTGAGGAATAAGGGCTAACATGGCAAAGCAATACTTCTGTGGAAGTTGTGATTTCAAAACTAATGCATTAGCTCCATGGGACTGACAGTCCCCCTTAACAAGCTACAATTGAAGAGCTTAGTTTTAGTTTTGAATTATCATCACACTAGAGCACGAGGGCTATTGGTGACGGGTGTGATAATTTAGAACCACAGTCAAATGACGATCGAAGCGCTTAGCGGAAGGACATGCTATGTGACAAAAAGGTGAAAATGAGCAAATGAGCCTTAAGAAGTTTATAGTTTACACTTACATTCATTAAAAAAGGGACGTGCAAATGGTAAACATTCTTAACTTACCGTATATACTCGTGTATAACCCGACTCCGTGTATAACCCGACCCCCCATTTTTTAACCAAATATCCTTCCAAAATCGGTAACCCGTGTATAAGTCGAGGTAGGAAATAAGGCCAGCCTTCTGAAGAAAATAAGAAGAAACCGGTTCATAACGGGATCGTAATTTTTATTTTGCAAGCTAAATTTCAACCCCAATGAAAATAAAACGGGTTTCATCTCCGAGTGTCCTTGACATTGCCGACCCTGAATGGAGAATCTTAGTTGAAACTAAGTTCAGTGAAGCGTGAAGACTATGCTGCCAAGGTCACGGACCGATGTTTTCTTTACACCTTAAAGACTGGTTGACTGAACTGCCATGTGCCAGAGCTACACGTGCAAAATACGCATCACGTAGAGAACTAACAATTAAACATCATTATGGTGGATACCGTGAATAGATACCAATCTTATTTAATCTTCAAGATTTAACCGCTTTTGGGTCCTTATTTTGAATAGATAGTATCTAAACCTTAAGTTGGATTGAAATTTAGTTTTATTTTAAGGACATGGGATTTTTTTGTGGAAATTTGATGTCTCGTGTATAAGTCGACCCCGATTTTTACGGCACTGAAATTGTCCAAAATTTCTCGGCTTATACACGAGTATATACGGTAAGTTTTTTCTTCTCCAATGCAGCTGCAATATTGGCGGTCAAGCCTTTGCAGACTCGGCATATTCCCCAGAGCTGAGAGCCATTTTTTTGTGGCACCATCTAGGCGGCTCTCACTACCAATTTTGACGCACAGATTACAATGAATCTGAGCTCTCTGTGGATGTTTAAGAATGCCGAGATTTTAATTTTGCCTTTGAGAGGTACCCAAGCCAAATGGGCCCTCCAGGGATCTTTTACATGCCACATAATCATATGACATGCATGCCCAGGATTTTCCCCTCTAGAAAATCTGACGACTTTTCTTAACTTAAGTACATGGAATTATTCAAAGCATATGAAAAAGGATAACTTGTTATCTTAAATAGAGAGAATAACTTGTTCATTGACACATACATCAATTTTTTTTCCAAAATGTCACATAGCATGTTCTTTCACTAAGCTTTCAATTGAAGAACGAACAAATGGTAAGCATCCGTTATGCTAAAATATCAATGTCTGATTAATTATATATTTTATAGTTTCTTTGGTTGAAATGTACGAAACGTAAGTACAGAATATTGAATTTGAAATTATAAAATAAAAATTAAAATTTAAATTATCATACCAAATTAGTTAAAAATTAAACTCACTTGAAATGCTTCCAAAATCCTCTTGGGACATAATATTGCAGCTTGCTACAAGCCAAGTGCCCGAAGATTGCCTGAACTTGTTTTAACACACCCAAGTTATACTCTTTTCTTGTTTCTTCCCTAGAACCTTTTTCCTCTGTACCTTCACTCTCTTCGGATGTACTCTGCGACTAATAAAATGCAATCGAGTTGGAGCAAGAAATATATCAAACAGATAATATTTTTTTAAATATTGAAACTAGACATGTATATATTGAAGCAAATCAAAGATAAATAATAAAGTTAAAAATTTTGAAGAGTCGAAACTATATCACCATTCAAACTAGGGTGGAACATTGATAGAGGGTTAGGATGAGGAAGAATTATCATTGCACTAGAGCTACAGTAGCGATATTGACAATCAGCGTCTCAATTTAGAACCATAATCAAGTGAAGAGCCAACATCTAAGTGGGCACCCAACACAACTTTTAACCCTCTGAGGGATACAGACGTATAAACGCGTCACCTGGCTTTCAGGTTTTCTAACAACACACATAATTTTAAAAAAAAATTATAAATTTAATAATTTTATTAAATTTAAAATTTAAAGCACGAAAGAGCCATTAATAACCATTTACAACAGAAATATAATATTTTAAAAATTTAAGAAATTAAATTTCAATTAAAAATTTAAATTTAAATATCCTGCAGTGAAAACAAGTTTACACTTCAGCCAACTTGCTTATCCCTCAGAGGGTTAAGGGCGACATCGTACGCAGCTTCAGGACTTTTGAAGCATATTTATCATGCATTCCCTCTACACAGGGTACTATTCGTTTGACTTTTTGGCTGCACAGACCGTTTATAGGTTTGCAGTAATTTTGGTGATGTTCGCATCCAAACATGGGACCTTTCACATGCAAGGCAACTACCTTACCGACTAGACTGAGTTTCTATTAAGCTACGGACCAGGGTAGTAACAAAATCCTAGAAAAAAAGTTCCCCGATATTTCCATGATTTCCTTGATACTTTCACAAAAAATTCCCCGATTTTACCAATTACCTAGAAAATATACAATACACACAATTCAATGCAGAACAGAAAACTTAATCTAGACATCGCGGGACTTAAGATTTTCCTGATTATGGGTCTAATTTTGATTTTGAAGAGTCGAAACTATATCACCATTCAAACTACGGTGGAACATTGATAGAGGGTTAGGATGAGGAAGAATTATCATTGCACTAGAGCTACAGCAGCGCTATTGACAATCGGCGAACTTTTACCTAACGAATACCTAACGGCGAATACCTAACTTTTCCGAAAATCTGAATAAGTTTAGAGGAACCATGTGATCAGAGAATCATGTTATAACATGATTTGTGAGAGATATTCATCCTTCCTCCAAGATTGGTTCTTCAGGCAGATCGGACCCACCAGAATATTTCCTTTTGATCAAGTGTATGTTAATAGTAATCACAAGTACAACCTAAACCTGCTATTTAAGTAATCCAAAATAGAAAAAATTCCCTGATATTTTGCGAATTTGCAAAAAATCCCATGAGAATTCCCTGAAATTTTCAGAATTAAAAAGTTCCTTGAAAATTCCCCGATTTCCATGTTCTGTTGCCACACTTACCAGACTGGATTGTTGTTATTCGTGAGCAGTTCTGACTTAGAAAACGTAAAAGCCCTTTCTTTCTCACTTTTGTGAAAATAACGGGGTGAAGTTTCAACTATTTTTTTGGTCCTGTGATATTTAAAGGCTGGAATGTTCAATAGGCGCCAATAAGATGATAAGAGATGTAAAAAAGAAACTCGGTACTGCTGACTGGATTGTGACATTGGCTTATGCATCTCATGCTTTGAAATTTGTCACACAAGGAAAAAAATACTAATATTTATTTATATTATGCGTAACTTTAATATTCTTTTTTAACGTTTACAACGCATGTATTTTTTAATTTTCCATGGTTGCTGAAAAACCAATGGCATTTTATATATTGCCGGAGTTTTGCGATTTAAAGTTCTCAAGCATAGGTAATTTTGACAAATTTAAGATCATTGAAGATTTGCTATTTTAAGATGATTAATTTTGGGCAAGCTCTTTGAATTCCACTTAAAAAATTGATAGTGACATTTTTAAAACTTGCCTCGATAACTGCGACTAACAGCCCTAAATTTTGAACTCTAATCGATTGGAAACTACATTTATGCTTTAGAAAATACTTAACAGAATACAATTAAAACTACAACTCACTTCATTTTCCAGCCTCTCTTCTCCCGAGAAGTCTTCATTTGGGTCGATAGCTGCCCCTTCAACAGACAAAATCCCATTTCGGATGTCCTCGATCATATAAAGCTGTTGTAGAACTGAGTTCATGTAACAGGTGGCCCCAGCATTTTTCAGGCCCACAAAACCCCTCGGTAATCTCGGGCCCACGGGAGGCAGGTATTCCCATTCGGTTAGGGGTGGGTCGTTAGCTGTAAATGGCAAGAATGTTACATATAGAAGTAATTATATAACTAAATGTATCTAATACAATGCAAGCTATTTATATATTTTTTTAATGTAGATGAAATGGAAAAATATAATTTTCTTTATAAGAAAGTGAATTTTGGTTGTGCTAAGTTGGTTGTGCTGTGATGTTTGAATACCAACTGTAAAGGTGCAGCCAGAAAGGGAAAGTCCAGAAAACATGGACGACATGCAAGACACAGATGTAAAGGACAATACCTGAGCACCACATTTATAATCATTTATTATTGTGCATAACACTCAGAAACTTGGCCCACACCATGTAACCTACACCCTCACCAGTGTTCGAAATTGGATAAAGAAATTTAGGAGCAATCTCTGCTACTAACTTAAAGAAACGAGGAGCAACAAATGCACATTACCTAGGAGCATTTCTTTAGAATACATTATTGAAAAAAATACTACACAAATTCTCCACAAATAAGTTTTGGGATAGTTTCTAAATATCTGTCAAAACGTTCTAAATTTGTTAACCACCACAATTTTTAGATTGAGGAATTTGGGTAATTTACAGATCGAATATGAATGAAGATTTGTGATTTCAAAATTTTTTTTGGTGAGATTGAAAAAAAAGAATTGAATCCGAAATTAATTTTAAAAAACCTAGTCGTGATAACTGCGACTACATCTATTTTGTTATCGCAAAATCAAAACATTTGGCTGCATTTTGCCACTAGCGATCGTAAATTTCAAACCCTAAACCTTAAATATTTACTTTATTTTTGGGCAAATACTATCTCCCCATCAAAACTAACTTGCATAACAGATAACTCACCAGAATAAAACATCTCACACAACATCTCAACCAGCAACCTCAAGTTACGGGCGCAACCGGTACAAAGGGCTACCAGCAGATCGAACGCGGCAACACCCGAGCTACAGGAGGAGCAAACAGGGATGGCTTGTTCGGAGGGTAACTCTCCCCCACTTTTTTGGACTTGTAAAACGACCCTTGAGGCAGGGAAGATAAAATCTTCGACTAGTTCCTGGAAGGAAAATTTTTGGTATGATTAGGTTTGGTTAAGTTATGAACCCTAAACAGAGTATCTACCCCAAAACAATTTAAAACTTTTATTGATTTTTTCTTTCTCTTATATTTTTTCAATACCAAAACAAAAAAATTTGTAGGTATCGCATTTAATGGTTGATTTATGTCGCTTTAAAGTCATTTGACAAAGCCAGACTTAAGATTCAGAGTTCCTAGTGCTAAAAGTCGATTAAACACCACTACAAACATTTATGCTTTTATTTAAGATATTTTAAATAAAAAAATACTTAATAACCCTAGTAAAAAAATGCAAGTCAAACTAATTTAGTCTCTACTACTACTTTGCTACAAGTTAAGATTTCAATTTAATAATAGATGGTGAATTTGGCTTAGGGAAGTAATTTTTACAAAATTGATATTTTTGTTTTGCAGAAAACTTTTAAGACTTAAATAATGACACTCACATAACAAGAAAAAACATGAATATTCTGAAAAATATTTTTTTTTCAGGTTTATCACCCAAAAATAAAAATTTTCCTACATTTCTCAGTCCAAATAAAATTTCATGACTATTCCAGGTATTCCAGCTTGCATTATTTGATGCTTAAGCATTATTCATTCGAATAAGAAATGAAATTACCTTAATCAGATTTCCTCTCTGGTTATTAGGATCAGCTCCAACTTCGTACTTCTTGTCTGGACCAAGGAACGAAACCAACTCTCTGGTAACCCCGAGATGTCCTTCGAGTAAAGCTTCATCTACTTGACTGTCACCGGTAGAAAGAACTTTATTCTGGAATAAAATAAGTACTTATTAACACCGGGCATTCGACATTTGAAGAGCTTAGAGGAAAACCTGTTAAGTGACAAAAAGGTGAAAACGAGAAAATGTGCTTTATAGTTTTTAGATCGCACTTTAGCTTCGTTAAAAACCATACATACAAATGGCAAAAAATATACTTAACGAAAGAGGGGAAACTTGTTATCTTTAAAGGAGAGAATAAAATGCTGATTGACAAAAAAAATCTTCAATTTTTTGCAAAAATGTCACTTAGCATGTTCTTCCACTAAGCTTTTCATCTGATAAACTTAGGGTGTGCAACACTATACTACTTACCTACTCAATATATCAATACATTTAAAAGGTACTTATATACCCTGCCTGGTAATTTCAAAACCTTTAAAACCTAAAAAGTTCTATGGTAGGTACTCTTTGTGAATGAGATATTTTCTTTAAACCTTATTATGACATCCGTCAGGTACTAGGAATTCATGTCACTAATCTGAAGTCGATATCTTTTTGTTTTTCAAAAATATTTTTTTTAAACCAAAAATTTTGTGTGGAAGCTGCTCAATGCACATGCACGATTTACTTGAAAATCTTAATATCGCATCTGACAGGCATTAAGAACTTGTATAAATTTTTTTTAATTCTGTAGCTCTAAGTTCGAGCTGTAAAGTGGTTTCGGAAAGAAAACACACTGCTGTTCAAAAAATTGATTTTTCGGGAATCAGGAACACATTTGGGTGTTTTTCTTTCTTTTTCTGGTAACCTGCATCATGTCACTGATAATCTACGGGTAAAATGTCTAAATGATTTCCGAAAGATTTTTAAGTATAACATGTTTAAGTTTACTTCCACAAAATAGTTTGTTTTTATACATGAGAACCTTAGCAGAATAGAAATCCATATCTACAGAGACTTTGGAAATAAAATAAAGAAATTACTTACCCTTACTGTTTTTAGCCAATCGATTTCATTGTTCAGCAGATTCTGTGCTGTAGGAAGTGGACAATTACTTCCACAGGCATAATTAAGTAAGCGACACAAAAGCGTGAAAAAATCGTGGGAATTCCTAGCATAGTCCTTGGCTGTTGTCTGAAAATGAAAAGATTTATAAATTACGGAAATATATGGATGGCTTTTTTTTTAAACGATAAGGACTAAAAATTATGAATTTAATTTAAATTTAGATTTCATCTTTCATAATTAACTATCCCGCGTACAAAGAAGAGTTAAGGAATCAAAATCGTAATTTTTCTTATGCTCATATCAGATATCAGGGACCGGGATAGCCTGATTGGTAGGATGTTGGACTGAGATCTCTTAGGTTGCGAGTTCAAGCTCAGTTGGCTGAAAATTCCTGTGTAAGCTAATGGTAATTGGTGCATGTTAAAGTCTGTTGTGGTCACAAAGTTCCCCAAGTTTCCTTACCCAACCAATACCTCTGAGGGTAACGAGCCAATTCTAGATATCTCTGCTCTAAATTAAATAAAGAGTACAGGGGAAGAACAACTTCACTGCATAGGAATCTGTCTGCATTAGGTTTTCTGGGCGAAGATAGCGAGTCATCGCCTAAACTGAATACTGATGTAAAGAAACCAGTTTTGCCTTGGTCCTTACCATGCAGCCGCATAAGGTTACTATGTCTATGAACGAGATTCACACCAGAAATTGTCTGATGCTTAAACCGCGGAAGAACCAATGGAAAAACGGTTTGCGATCTCCACTACTAGCCAAGCCGAATTCAATACGGACAAGTTCCCTGTCAATTACGTTGTTTTTCCCCTGGACTTCTCAAATAGGATCCCCCGATGATCAGTAGTGGTGCCCTGTATCTCGTTGCTCTCAAACGAGGAAACATGAGTAGTAGGCTCAAATGAGACAGTGTGGCAGTAATGCTGCTTTCTATTGTGCCCTCTGGAAAGTTGTGTCCGTAGACTTAAATGAGAGAGTGTTGTAGTGGTGCTGCCCTCTACAATACTGCATGAGGTAGCAACAAACTCTTGAGCTTGGTGTTGAGGGTAGCTCCTACTGAAGCAACACTTCAACAAGGATTTGCAGGAGGTACAAAATGCTTTAAAAGCAGAGGTGCTATAGTCCATAATACTCTCACAAAAAACAACATGTTCAGTTTTCAACAAAAATATGCATTTTTAATTTTTTTTTTATACTTGCCAAACAAACGAAGTTAAAACCTGTTTGACACACTTTTATAAAACAATTTAAACTAGAATAAAAAAATTTAAATCTGGATTTCAACTCTTTCAAAAGTGCAAGTTTTCCCACAAAAAAAAAAACCTTTTATACTTACCATAAGTTGTGTGAAAAGTAGAGTGATAGAAAACACTAGACATTGGTGACCGGGATAGCACTTTGTTGCAATAAGAAGAAATTGTTCTGAGGCACTAATTCTAACAGAGCTGAAATAGCGTAAAAATAGACAAATAAATACCAACGAAAAAAATTAGATTCATGTTATATTACACAAATTTAAAATATAATAATAAATTAATGGTTCCCTTATGAATTTTTAAAACATTATTTGGTTTTCTAACATTTTTAATGAATATTTACCAACTGCTCACTAGTACATGATATTGGGTAATGTCATTGCTGCTAATATCCAAACCGTAAGTTATTCCACAAAGCATAAATTAAACTTCTTTTTAAAAAAAAAATATTTACAAGGTCAATAAGATGTAGATATATAGTTAAGTAACCTTTAGAAAAATTAGATTTGCTACCAAAATATGAATCTGTCACCAATTTTCCGTAAACATGTGATAAGACATTCAATAGCAGTTTTTGTCATATTTTTAAGTTTTAATAGATGATTGACATTAGAACTTAATTTCCTTGTCAGATCTTTATCGCCTCATCACAACTGCAAATTGGCACTTTTCATAATATTAACCTTTAAATAGAACAAAATGGAATGAAACCTTACCGATTTTTACAAATTAACAATAAATCTATTATAAACTGGTGCCAAGACTTTTCTTTCATGAGGGTATCTAGGGCTTCAGGACATAGGGCTAGGCAAATGGTTAGGACATCTAGAGCTTCCCGGCAGAGTTCTATTTCCTCGGGATCAACCGGCTTGCAAACCTATAAAAATATTTTTTGTTTCATGCCAAAATGAAGATGAAAAGTGTATCTGCTTAATTGCATTGTTTGTATTTAAATATACAGAGAGTTAGAAATCTTAATAATTTCAAAGTGTGTTTCCCTATGCACTTTTCCGAATTGTGCAGATTTCAGGTAATTAAGATACATTAACTGTCGTGTTAGAGTGGCTTTGATGTATTAAACCCGACAGCCTCATAAGCCCAAGATCGCGGGTTTCGAGCCACAACTGAGTCAGCAGACTTTCAGGATGGGAAAATTGTTAACAAGCATGTCATATGATTATGTGGCATGCAAAAGAACCTTGAGTAAGCATCTGGCCTTGGTTCTCTTTTCAAAATTAACCCTCTGGGAGCGCTCAGATTCATTGTTATCTGAGCGTCAAAGTAACAAGAATCACCCGAATGGTGTAAAAAAAAGGATCCTAGTTCTGGGGAATATGCTGAGTCTGCAGCCTCATTAAATAAAAAATATGTTAACTAGATTTGGCTTCAAACAGCAGTATAGATAAAAACAGAATGAATATAACTATTAATAACAATATTTTTGAAACAGATTTGCAAACAAAAATAGTTGTTAAAGAGGGTATTGTTAAAAAAAATCCACAGATTATTTCCTGGTTCATATCAGTTGATGTTTGGTTTCCGTCTATATATCAAGGTTGGAATCAATGTTAAGTTGAGACGAGTTCATTATCGCCACACCAAAGAAACAAGAGGATTATTGGTGACGGGCCTCGTAATTTAGAACCACTCACAGGGTTGCCACACTATTTGGTAAAAAAAATCAAGGACTATTTAAGGACTTTTCAAGGATATATTTCTCCATTTTCAAGGACTGTATATTCGAAAATGCACCTAAATTCCACGATAGTTTTTAAAAATTCATTTAGAAAACGAATAAGAGCTCTCTAACTTTCAAATGAACTGAAATATGTGTTATAAAATAACCATTTAGCTACCGAAGAACGGAGTGAGGAGTAACAGAAAAGTAAGGAAACTTTTTGTTACTTTGTTACCAATAAAAGTAACCGAGTTACAATTGCAGTTACTTTCTGAAAAATCTAACAGCCTTACTGAAAAAAAGTAACTGTTGCAAGCAACACATTACTCCAATCCCTGGAAAAAACGGTCACTTCAAGATAAATTCGTCGGACCAAAAAATTAAGGACTTTTCAGGGTTGATGATGTTATTCAAGCACTTTTAAAACCTTGAAAATCAATGTTTTTTTTCAAGCACTTTTCAAGGTTTTCAAGGACCGTGTCAACCCTGCACTCAAGTGAAGAGCCAACATCTGAGTACGCACCCAAAGCAACTTTTAAGAGGGACATCATACACAGCGTCAGGACTTTGGAGCATGACTAACGTGCACTCCTACGTATTACTCGGAGGACTTTTTGGCTGCACAGACCATTTATAGGTCAGCAGTTATTTGGCCAATGCCCAAACCTGGGACTTTTCGCATTCAAGGCAAGCGCCTTCAGACAACATTAGAAAAAAACAAAGATGGATGCATTTGATAGATCATAAAACTGGTAATATGGATCCTAATAGCTCTGGGAAAATGACAAGTCCAGCAGATTATTCCGATAAAGTAATTATTTCGGAATAAATATTCCTACCTTCTCTTCTAACTGGTGAAGTTCTTCATGGGAAGCTTGCAGCTGGTCCATGGACCCAGAGGAAGAGGCCCAAGCCATCTTTATGATAGACTTGACGGTGGAAAGGTCCGGACGATGACGATAGCCTGCAAATATAAATAATACGATTTTAAATTGAAAGTACTAGTCTGACTGCAACTAACAACAATGTCAGCTTGAACTACTCTGGCATTCCAATCTCAGGAAATGTTCAACTGCACCTTTATATTGCAAATATATCTGGAGATCTAGGCAGGTTTTATATTACTATCAAATCAATGACTTGTCTCAATATAGCCTGCGAATGTCTGTTGTTAAGAATCGAGCTGACGTTGGGTTTCTGCAGGTTCAATCTTTCTAACAACTGTTTGTCCGTTGTTGATTAACATTGCATTCGAATTAGTGGGGACAAAATGTCCGCTTTCGAAGACCATCTGATGGGGTGAAATGTTTCAGCCTACGTTCTGATAGAAAGGTATTATGTTATATACTGTAACTTGTACTTAGATATATCGATACAACCTATATATTTGTTCAACAACGCATAATGTTTACTATCATAAGGTTAGCAAAGCAAATAATAAAATTCAAAATGCACAAATACCTATGTGGCCCTAGTGCAATGGTAATTCAGTCGACCAACCTTCCATGTCTATGCAATTTACTCGGCAATAACTTTCATGATTGCAGGTGACCCAAGAAAATTTAATGTTTAAATATGGCAATTGTTACATACGACACAGACAATTAGAAACCTGGCATTTCGGGTAAATCCGGAAAGTTTGCAGGTCTGCAAAAGCATTCTAAGGGTGAATGAGAACGAACGACTATCTCTAATTTAATGGAAAAAATTATTTTCAAAGCCACACTTCTCCAGCTGTAATAAAGTTTTTACAATTTTGTAATATAGCGTGCCTGAATGTCTATACCGCTTTATAATACCAGCAATGGAAAAAAAATACCAATTCAAAAAGGAAAACTAGTAGGTTTATAACAATAAACTGTCACTTGGAACTACCGACAGACAGTTGTCCGTCAAAAAGTATGAAAGTTGGATTTCTGTGGTAAAACCTTTCTAAACAAAAAAAAATAATAATTAAGATATAAAGGATAGAAAAAATTTGGCAAGGGGGGTACGGACAGACAGATGGACATCATCAGCACAACAAGACTTGGTTATTATTTATTTTTATTAAAAAAAAAAGAAGTCTAAAAAAAATTCTTAAAAAACTTACCTGATCATGCAACAACTGCGCAAGTCTCGATGACACATTTCTAACCATGAACTCCGAATTAGGGTGTGGTATGTGATTCAATGCTTGTTGCAGTACATTCGTCCTCCCCGAAAGAATACCCGAGCTGGAGTGGGATAGCGAGCCAGGCGGCGAGCTCCTGGAATGGATTGCCTCTTTCTCAACTTCCACAACGCATTTGGCAACAGTGGTGAGGAGAAGCTTGCAGATTTTGAGGACGATCAGGTAGGCTGCCCTGTAAAATGAAATGGTTGTCAGTTTTAATTTCAGTTCAGTTAGAAAATTACTTTAAAAAAAAAATTCACATTTCATTGGTAATATTAATGTCAGAAATCATCAAATGGGCTTCTGGAATTAAGATTTCTATTTGGGTCACTAAATTGTGTTAATAAGAAAAGGTAAAGCATGTGTGAACAAATCATTGAATTGGGTTTAAAACAATGGCATAAATGAAACAAAATTTAAATTACTCTTAAGGGGAAGGTTGTGGTAGAAGGGTCTCCAAACCAAAGTCTTTTATCTATGTTAATCCAAGGGGGGGGGGGATAACTTTCCAAGCCAAATTACACCAACTGGATTGAATACTTTTACTAACACATTTGTTATATGATAAATGTAGCTGGCTTACAGGACTCTATAATTCCACTGTTTGAAATTGGCTTGAATACTTTCTGAAATAAAGTATCTTATAACAAAATATTCAAATAATTTTTTTTTAAAAAGTGGAATCATAGACTGGCCAGCAACATTTATTATGATATATAAAAAAACTTTGTAAATCTATTCATTACAGCCAGAGTAATTTCGATTAGAAAATTATTTTTTTCTCGTAGGATTAATGCAGAGAGAAGACTTCAGTTTGTGATTAACCCTTATTCTCATAAAGTAGCATATATGCTACCTGGGGTTTTCCCCTACTTTCTGTTTGTTAAGCGACGTCAGCGAGTATGTTGCATTGTTATTTGTTAGAAGTACAGTATAGAAGCTTCGTTCAGAGTGAAAAAATGTACACAGTTAAAATTATTTTTGTTTTAGAGGAAGGTAACTTGTTGTGTTGGTGCATCATGTCTCGTCGTCTGTACAAGGAAAGTTCATTGAATTATTTTTCATATTAATTTTTTTTTTACATTGAAAAATATTTTTCACATTTCTTATGTTCTGTAGTTTTAAAAAATTGATTAAGTTGTTGGATTACCACTGTTTTTGGAAAAAATACAAGCTAAAAACTGAAGGTTGCACATATGCTACCTTTTATAAAACTAATTAATTACTGCACTAATTATTTTAGAAAGGTTATGACACTAAATAATCTTTATTTTAGCTGTAAAAAAACAGAAAAAATTGAAAATTAGAAAAATTTAAAAAAAAATCGATGATCATGAGAATAAGGGTTAAATAAAGTTAATGCAGAGAGAGGTTTCAGTTTTCCTGTCAACCCCTCCCACTCCCCCTCAAAGTAATTTTTTTTAAATGAAATTTGCACAAAAACTATCATTGTATTACATTTCTTTATGTAATAGTGCTAGGAATAACTAATAATCTAGCACTGAGGATGTATTTATATTGGGAGATTTCTGGCTTCTTTCAACTTTGTTAATAAAAACAAGGTGGTAACAAAATCCTTAAAAAAAGTTCCCTGATATTTCCATGATACTTTCATAAAAAATTCCTTGATACTATAATTAGTTTAGTTTAGTTTGAACTATTGTCATACTAGAGCTACACGAGGGCTATTGGCGACGGGTGTCATAATTTAGAACCACAGTCAAGTGACGAGCCGAAACCCGAGTAGGCACCCAACGCAACCGTTAAGGGCGACATCGTACACAGCGTTGGGACTTAGGAGTATATTTGGCGCTTGATAATAATTGACAGTTTTTTGCCTCTGCAATGACAGGAAGAGAGTAGTTTACTTTCGTAGCTCTGGTTCAGGCCAAATGGAACAACCAGCCCAGTAGCAGAACTTTCTGAATGTGGCTGCAGCATGACCTTTTAAGGAAAAAATTTGGCTGTAGGGAATAAGGACTGCCCCCCCCCCTCCCCCACACGATTCAACATTATCGAAAGATTTACCGTACACCGGCAAGTGGCTGTGTTGTTGCGCAAGTAATGTTCTTAAATTTTTAAGGTTAATTGATATAGAACAATCATGACATAACATATTCGAAACGGGAAGCCATTGCACCTGCTGGTGCCCTGCACAGTTACAAATTAGTGTGTAGCTAATCCTTGCCCTTTTTGAAAATTATCTTAACCCCCTCCCCCATTAACCTGAGCCGGTCTGGGGGGTTCGTAGTGGACAATTTATAGTCAGCAATTTGGCCGCAGAGACCCCCAATTCGGGCTGCAGCATTGCTGCCATGCTGCACGGTTTCTGCTACCGGGACAACCAGAATATTTTCCTTTGATCAAGAAGTGTCCGCTAGTATAGTGATCGCAAGAACAACCTAAACCTACTGTTTAAATAATCCGAAATGGAAATATTCCCCGATATTTAACAAAATTTGAAAAATTCCCTGATATTTCCATAATTAAAAAGTTCCTTGAGAATTCCCTGAAAAGTGTTGCTGCATAAAAAGTATACATGCACACCTTTTCGTGGGAACATCACAGCTTGCGAGGAAATTGTTCTTGGTCAGCATTCCCAGCGTGACTGGCACACCTCCACTTCGAACAAAATTGTACTGAAAACTCTGAGCTTCTTCAGACATCGGATTGTGAGCGGGCATTAGAAGGGTATATACAACCTGAAATAAAAGAATGGAAACCAGATTTATGAAGTATTCTTTTTTTTTTGTAAAAGTACATTATGGTTGAATAAGCTAAACAATTTTTGGTCCTTTATAAAAAAAATCAAACGAAACACTCAACCATATCTAATTTTATCTGCTTATTTAAGATAAAATATTGCTTTATTTATATCAAACCCCAAGTATAAGAGACTAAGTATTAAATTTTTAAGTTTGAAACCAAGGCTTTAGATTTACACATTCTGACCCAAATTTAAACAAAACAAAAACAGGCACAAAAAGTTTTTTTACATGTGTGTGTCTAAAATAAAAATATTTCATGTATAACCAAAAATGTGTAAGTTTTAAATATATACAGAAGCTTTGCTTAAAAAATATTTTAGATAATCCTGCAATATTCACTTCAATGCTAAGGAAAAATTACAGAATCCTAAGCACTAATTTTTTTAAAGGACTTAAGTCCTGAAGGAAAATGTAAACCAAAAATGTAAAACCAAAAATGTGTAAGTTTTAAATATATACAGAAGCTTTGCTTAAAAAATATTTTAGATAATCCTGCAATATTCACTTCAATGCTAAGGAAAAATTACAGAATCCTAAGCACTAATTTTTTTAAAGGACTTAAGTCCTGAAGGAAAATGTAAACCAAAAATGTAAAACCAAAAATGTGTAAGTTTTAAATATATACAGAAGCTTTGCTTAAAAAATATTTTAGATAATCCTGCAATATTCACTTCAATGCTAAGGAAAAATTACAGAATCCTAAGCACTAATTTTTTTAAAGGACTTTTAAGTCCTGAAGGAAGTCCTAAGGATTGAACTCAGTGAAGGTCTGGGTATTTCACGATTAAGGGAAGTTTCTAATAATCAAACCGTTAAATGTGCATGCGTACTTAACAATTGCAAACTCCAATAAATTTGATATTAAGTTATTTACCCTTTAATGATCTAAAATGTGTCCAGATAATGGTGATAAATGAGCAAATTTTTTTTTATCCCTAAAACTTGTGTATGAACAAATATATTTGCTTTTAGTTTGAAATCTTTGAAAAAAATTCTAGGAAAACCCAAACATTCAGGGTCATTATGACTTAATGCAGGGTTCATACTCTATGATAGTGAAATTCAAGAGTTTTTCAGGAGTGCAGCGATGTAAATTCAGGAGGTATCGCAAAATAAATTTGAATATGTTTATTTATTATTGTATTGGTCTAGTGACTTAGACCGAGAATGAAGGAAACAAGGTTTGTTTGTAAATGTTGTGGAAAATTTGATGCTTCGGTGTAAAAGCCAAACCCCTTTTTTGGGGGAAAAATTGCCTTTTTTGGCGATTTTTTTACATTTTTGTGATTTGTTCTAATTTCATGACTTGGTAGACATCCTGATAAAGTACAGGAGAAAACCAAATGAGAAAGGAGAAAAACGATTCATGTCGTCAATTTTTTCAGGATAGGGGGGACAATATCAGGAGATGATACATAAATTTCAGGAGTTATAAGGGCCCTTAAAAAATAAAAATTAAATTCAGGAGTTTTTCAGGAATTTCAGGAGGCGTACGAACCCTGTTAATGTTGGCTTTCCTGTAAGCAATTAAAATATGAGCCGCCCCTACCCCGAAATATCACAGGAGTAATAAATCAAACTTCCACCGTCATTTTTAAGCTAGAAAGAAAGAGGTTAATATACTTAGTTGATGAAAGCGAACTTTTAAAACACTATGCTGTAATAAGAGAAAACCAAATACCTCAAGCGTGTAGAGAACTTCGGCAGCTGAAGAGGAGAAAAAGATTCCTTCTAATGGCGAAGACAAAGTTCGGTCAGACAACTTTGAGTTTTCAGTGCACATTGTTTTCAGTTTCTCAACTATGTGTGTGTCTGAGAATAAAGAGTTTTAAAAAGTTATAAATTTTTTTTTTTTACAGTTGTAGTCAAACTCTGATACAAAGACTTCCTTTTCAACGAATGCTCATTTACGAAGCCATAAAGTCCGGTATCTTGAATCGCCTACAGACCTTAATGTTCTTATATCTTTCAATCTTATAAAGACAATTTTTTTATTAACTCCTCGGTTATAAGGCTAAAAACAACTTTATATAATATCCAAAATCCTTCTTAAAAATGTTTCAAGTAGCTGTATCATTTAGCACTGTTTAAATTTCATTCGTCAAATAATGGGAGGTCACTAAACTAATTAATTACCGGAGAGAAAAAGAAATTAAACTACTACTAATAGCACATAGAGCTAAAAGTTATTCAATATTTATCATTTAATAACTTCAATAATATAAGTACCGTATATACTCGTGTATAAGCCGAGAAATTTTGGACAATTTCAGTGCCGTAAAAATCGGGGTCGACTTATACACGAGACATCAAATTTCCAAAAAAAAAATCCCATGTCCTTAAAATAAAACTAAATTTGAATCAAACTTAAGGTTTAGATACTATCTATTAAAAATAAGGACCCAAAAGCGGTTAAATCTTGAAGATGAAATAAGATTGGTATCTATTCACGGTATCCACCATAATGATACTTAATTGTTAGTTCTCCACGTGATGCGTATTTTGCACGTGTAGCTCTGGCACAGGGCAGTTCAGTCAACCAGTCTTTAAGGTGTAAAGAAAACATCGGTCCGTGACCTTGGCAGCATAGTCTTCACGCTTCACTGAACTTAGTTTCAACTAAGATTCTCCATTCAGGGTCGGCAATGTCAAGGACACTCGGGGATGAAACCCGTTTTATTTTCATTGGGTTGAAATTTAGCTTGAAAAATAAATAAAAATTACGATCCCGTTATGAACGGTTCTTCTTATTTTCTTCAGAAGGCTGGCCTACCTGGCCTTTTCCTACCTGGACTTATACACGGGTTACCGATTTTGGAAGGATATTTGGTTTAAAAATGGGGGGTCGGGTTATACACGAGTATATACGGTACATAATAAAGTATTTTACAACACTTAATATTCAACTTTGTTTATAATGTTACTTGTTTATAGTGCCTTACCTGGAGGCATTAGTTTCAGCACTGCATAAGCCTCATCCCGTAGAGCAGGCACATTTAGGCTGCTTCCGAGGTCGGCCAGTTGAAATAAAAATGTGGCATAGATTTCATGTTGAGACATGATCTGAAATAGCAAAGATGTTAGTTATATTGGAAAAAATGTCAGAAAAGAAAATGCTGATTTGGCACGAATTTAAAATTCTTAGTTATCGTTTGATTAATGTCTCGCCAAAGCAACAAATCTAAGGCTTTAATAAGGTTGAGCCTACTTAACACGAAGATTTTTTTTGGTGGTTTTTTTAACTGCATAGTTTATCAGAACTGTAAACAGCTTCACTTCAGAGGTACACAGACATGAACCTTTGAAAAATTCAGTCTACAACTTCATTTTACAACTGTTCTTAATAAAAACTCTTCGGTTATAAACTAGAGTGTTCTTTGGGTGAATGAAGCTTTCCAAAAATACCGATAACTTATTTATTAATTGTATTGTGTAAAAAAGGACCTAGTGCGAGGTTTTTTCAAGCAATTTGACATTAAAACAAATGTACTAGAATGGACTATAAATTTTTTATAAAAACGTCAGTCGGTTTTATTTATGGCACACAAAAAAATGGATATTTTACTGCTCAAAACCTCAAATTTCACTAAATTGACGTCCCCCTCAGCATACGTTAAACATTGATTTTTCAAAATTACCTGCAAAGCTTACTATTAAGTATATAATTGTTTGACAAATATGTTTTTATATAAAGAATATATGGCATAGGACTTTTTTTTGGAAGAGACGAGGTTAAAGATTCATACGAATTAAACTAATTAACATATTTTCTTGCTATCCTCATAAAAAAAGGGGCAACATATCAATTACCTAAATCTTTATTTTTACTGGTTTTGTAAACAATTTAAAAAAACTTACTACACCCGGCAGGCAGTTTTCCGTTTCCACATTAGGTCCATCCAAAGGATGCTGTGGAGAACCTGTTGAGCTATCGGAACTAGAATCGGGGGACGACGGCATATTCGTGCCGATCTGGCACAGCTTTGCAGATATAAACTAAATTGATAGAGCATATGGTTGTTATAGTATGGATACAGTAAATATACAACCTGAAGAATGTAGTATTTAGGGTAAAGCTAGACATTTATAATGATATCCTTTGCAGGATTAGGTTGAACTATCGTCACACTACAGCTGCACGAGGGACATTGGCAACGGCATGGTAATTTAGAACCACAGTCAATAGGTACCCGAGTAGGCACCCAACACAATTTTAAGGGCGATATTGCACATGACATTTTGACTTTGGAGCAGATTTAACGTGCACTCACTCTACACGGGGTATTATTTAGCTATAGGAGATTCAAGAAAACTGCACATTGAGGTACCTAGTTCAAGAGCTACTTTAAATAACAATAAAGAGTGCACATGGCATTTTGACTTTGGAGCAGATTTAACGTGCACTCACTCTACACGGGGTATTATTTATGGGACTTTGTGGCTGCACAGACCCTTTAGAGGTCAGCGGTTATTTTTCCAATGCCTGGGCCCCAAACCAGAAAAAAATTGCATTTAAGGCAACAGCCTTACGGACTGGGCTCCTCAGCCAACCTTATTCTTTAGAGCAAACAAAATTCTAATGAAATAATACTATTCTAAGTTTGTTTTTAAAAAACTTAAAACAATAAAATTGAAAAGTAAACATAACTTTTCAGAAAAAATTGTTGCTTTCAATCTGAAATCCTTCAAATAAAAAAGCAACATTTTATGAGCAGTTCTACATCGAAAATTAAATTTTATTTAATTCACCTCGCCTATCTTATGAACCATAAACAGACTAAAAATTACTTAACATACATAAACACTTCAAAAGTCATATATTATTGAATAAATATAAACAGGTGCCTAAATAAGAAGATAAACTCACCATTTTATCCCTGAGAGGTAATTGTGAAACCAGTTTTTTGTCATCAGCAGGATCAAGCAAATCTCCATTTACAAATAAATCTACTTTCATATTTACATTGTTTGCTTTGACCCTAAAAATATCAAAAAATTAACAAAAAGTAAACAATAAAGTAAAAAGTACTAGTTCAAAAGCAGAGGAAAAAAAAACAATACCTCGTCAAAATTTGACTACGAACTGCTCCTAAGGTTTCGTTATAATGTGTCCAAACCTCAGTATCGTCGAAACTTCGTCCTTGATTGCAAAATTTTACAGTGAATGATAACTGTTTGCCCCTGTGAGCCCTGTAACAACACAAAGAACACAGTTGGTACAAACACTATTCTGAAATTTAAAACTTTAAAAATAAAAAACATAAAACCACGGACAAGGGCAGAACACGTATGGTTTTTATTACTTGTTTCAAGTACTGAAATAGAAATATACTTTTGAAATCTTTTTGATTATTCTATTTTTAAAGTCTTAAATTAATTTTATAAATCAACACAAAAGTCGTTGATAACAAATTAAGATCTTCAAACATGTATTCCCTGGAAAATAGGAGAGCTAGGGGGGATCTAATACAGTTATTCAAGTTCATAAAACAGGGAGACATGGAGGGCTTAGGTTTTACCTTAAATAGCCGGACCAGAGGACATGATCAGAAATTGAATGAATCGTGCTTTAGAAGGGAGGTAAGAAAACATTTTTACAATAGAGTCATCAATGAGTGGAATGCTTTACCAGATAATGTTGTGCATTCGAAGAGAGTAGAAGATTTTAAGAAGAAACTTGATAGACATTGGAAACTGGTAAGGTATTAGATTTATTTTGGACCAACCTTGGTGGGCCTCTGGCCTGTTATTGGTCGACAATTTTCGTATTTGAATTTGAAAAATATGTGTTTTTTCCCCTCTACACAGGGTATTCATTGGACTTTTTGCGCAGACCACAGTTGGCTGCACAGACCATTTATAGGTCTGCAGTTATTTTTGCAATACACAGGCCTGAATATGGGACGGCATGTAAGGCAATCACCTTACGAGCTTTAGCTATAGGAGATTCAAGAAAACTGCACATTGAGGTACCTAGTTCAAGAGCTACTTTAAATAACAATAAAGAGTGAAGATACAAACAATGAGGAAGTTGCATGAATTTCAAATTCCTTGGCAGACAATAGCCCTTTAAAAACCACGTCGAATGCTACTTTTCACACTAGTAAAAAAGTTATTATATTAGTCAGTAATTGAGTTTTAAGTAAGGGATACGTCACTTCCGGTAAAAAAACTCGCAATCCTTTTGCAGTGCGTAATGACGTCAGGCTTGGCTTTTTTGTCCATTGGCGTGCAATTTCTAATTAACTTCTGTGCGATACAGCTGTAGAAAATACAAAATGTGTTTTGAATGATCCCATATAGGAATAGGATTATTTAGAATAAGTGGTTTTTCTAAGTTCCAGTTAATCTCATCAGACTTGGTAGATCTCCACGAAGATTTCGATTGATCCAACAATTGACTAGGTCTGAAGTGTCAACAGCGCGCTCTTGTAGATTTTAAATTCAACAACCAAGCAAGAAACAAGCTGTTCTAATTTATTATCAAAAGCTGTTTAAGTGAGCAGTCTGTTCTTTTAAATAGAACGTTTGAAAAACGTTGTATGTTTATTTTAACTATAGACATGCTAACCGTAGCGCCATTTTTAGAAAAAAATCGCCAAATGGTGTGTTGTTATGTCAGACGCCGTTTTCAGTCACGTGAGTTTCATAGAATTTAATAGGCATATTTCGAGTAAAACTAATAATTTTTGATGATTTTTAAGCTGATATTCAGAATCTGTAGCTTCTAATGTTCCAGAAAATGGTATAAGTACGTCATTTTGGGTAGGATGCAAGTTCCTCATTGTACACTTCATTACAGGGTACTACTACTTTTGAAAACACCTCCATAAGATGGGACTTTATCAACAAGACTCCATATGCAGGAAATGGAACAAGGAAACGGCACATCATATTATATTTGAATGTGATGCCCTTGCCCACACTCGACTAAGCACTCTAGGTATCATTGATACTAAAGAGCTACACCTTAGCTCTATTAAGGGTCTGATAGACTTTTTTACTAATAATAAAAATTAAGTTGTGTGTATGTATGTGTTTTAAAGACTCTTAAACTAGGTATCTGTTTGACTCGTAACTTGGCACAAATACGTAGTTCATACTTAGATTATGAATTTTGAACTTTCAGGTTTCAAAATGTTCTATTTTTAGAGAAAATTCGAATTTTCGGAAAAAACTACACCACTTTGGCTCAAATCCGATCTTTTTTTACTTTCCTGATGCCATCGGCTGAAAAAATTAAATAAAACTTTTAACGAAAACATTTAAAATTCAAAATGTTTATTTTATTCTTTTGCCCTTACCTTCAGAAACTAAATTCATTATTTGAAAAATAATTGACGTTTCAAGTGACGTAATTCTGCCAGTCTCCATTCCTGAATTTTATTGTGGGTTGATTTGATGATTTTTTATTGATTTTTCTGTTGACTGCATATTATTATGTATTGCATATTTAAACAATAAATGTATAGTTAAGCTATTACTGAACTATGATGGTTAATAAAGGCCAACGCACTAGAGCTGCATATTAGTAGTTTATATCTTTATTTTTTCGCCAAATACGTTGCCAAACTCGCCAAATTATTAACTAAAACTCGCCAAATGGGCAATTTCTTTTATAAATAATTTATACCCTGGTCGGTTGTTCGAAGGTCATTGTGTTAGAGCTGTACAATGGGTGTGTTTGTAGTTATATCTATTTTCTCGCCAAATTATTTCCCAAAACGCGCAAAAGTTTGAGCTAAAAGTTATTATGTATTTATGATGGAATCGTGATGACATTTATGAGTGACATTTTTTAGTGTATTTTTCATTTTGGAATTTTAACGCAATGAAACAGGATTTTATACTTTATAACGGGCGGAAACAATAACACAAGTTTATGATCCTATAACAGGTTATATGGTACACATAATTTGGAACGATTTGATATTTTTTTAATATGTGCAAAGAACGGGTATAAATTTGCTAGTTACTAATAAAGTAGGTAACCCGAACGAATGGAACTAGGAAATTTTTGGGTCTGGGATTTGGTACAAAATGCTACCCAAAGCAGAGGTGCTTCATATCAGACAAACCCAAATCAAAGAAGAACATAAGTGAAAACACAAACCTCGCCATCGGTAAAATAGTCCTTTCTTCCCCAAAATCCCCATCACACTGGCCCACATATTCTCTGAGGACCTTCAGCACACGAACCATTCTCGTGGTTTCCTGACGCAACCTATTTACACTGTCTTTGTCCCTCTCGAGAATGGTGATCGTGTCAAAGGCAGCCCTCAAGCGATCAACGCACGACTGCACAAAGTCCTCGTGGATTTCCATTTGACTAGCTTGTAATCGTGGACCGAGGTTGGTGTAGGTCTCTTTTAGGAGTTCGATTGCACGATTTGCGACGTCCTCGCTGCTACAGAGAACAACCTGTAAAAGGGAAATTGTGAATTTAGTAGAAATATTTTTATTTGTTAATAATTAAATGTAATGTCATTAAGTACAATGTAAACTCGTTGTAAAGATCCAACTTTGTCCGACGCATCTGGTGGAGCGAGATGGCGCTACAATTGACACCAGGAGACTTGAAGTGAAGCAAAAATAACTGTGAGCATGTATATTGGAGACTAGGATGAGATGTAAAGATGTTGTAATATGAAAACGTACTATGTAACTTTTTTGTATTAATTGTTTTATATTCAGGAGCTTGGCTTTGATCCCATCCGGTCCCAACAAATATAATCAGCTAAGAATAATAAACAATAAAAAAGTTAACGCCTTTTAAATAAAAGTTTAACATTGGTTATTCTCTTTCCAAATGAAATAGATTATCCTAGGTCAAATATTTTTTTCTACGCACCCTAGCAGGTCGCATGAAAATAACCTAGTTGACAAGACTGCTTATTCATGATAAGAATTGAGTTTTCGACACTCATAAATAAACAAGTTATAGGTGACCAAAGAATCACCATTTAGTCACTTGGACTGTTCATGAATAAGTATATTTTCCATTAAAACTTTATAATATATAATTCATATATTTTTACAACAAATAGAGAATATACTCAATTCAATTGGCTTACCCTCCATAAGTAATCTAATCCTAAAAGTTCCAAGTCGTCCATTAGAAAAGCTCTACGCTTAGCTATTAATTTGCTTTCTTTACTATTTACAGCTTTGAAGAAACGGTCAAAACATCTGCAATGAAGAATTAGAATTGTGAGAATAATAAATATAAGTGCATTTCTAAGGATTTTAATTAAAACTCAAATATAAATTTAAAATAATGTTTTTACAGGAACTGAACATGTTTACAAAACGTCGAAAGATACAAGTTGAAAATATTATAAATACTTATGTCTAAGGCGCTTTTTGTTGGATGGTCCTATGCTGATTGTTTACCGATCGCTCAAAAATTAAATCGGCCAATGGTCCAAAAATCAAATACACAATTTGGTTACCTCAATAACAAAAAAATACAATTTAACATCAAGCGCATAACATCAATGCAAACAGAAATATTAAATATTTGGTTTTTGAAAATTCTTTTTTTCCCCTATCAAAAACATCAGCTTTCATTGGCATTTAGATGTCTTTCAAGGCCGATGAAACGATTTTTTTATATGCCAACATCGGCATTCGATAGCCAATTTTTTAAACAATCGGCGCCAATGCAATGGTCTAGCCCTAGTTCTCACATAGCACTATAACTTTTCGATAATAATTTTAAAATAAGTAATATAACAAGATAAAAGTTGACATTTAAAAAATTTCTGGATTGGTCGAATAAAAAAATTCGATACACAACATTGCTAAACAATACATCATAGATTCAGGTTTTTTTTAAAAGAGACAGTTAAACAGAACAAAATCTACTACACCATTATAATTTCCAAATAGTCATATTAAAAATAAATAGAAAATATAAAATCTAATTAGTCTAACCAAAAAAAAAATGACAAATAAGCTGAATAAGTTGATAATTTATTCAACCAATTTTTCTATCTTAATCTTTGTAAGTTTTCTTTTCATAAAGAACACTAAAATAGTTCTAAGATAACGAGAAAATTTGAACATTACTTGATTCCGCTCTCTGTTAGTAAACAGGGATCCAGGCTCAACACAATTCCCTCAAAGAAATCCCTATTAATCTCTGGGTCAAGATCCGGTTCTTCTCCCATAAGCTATAAAATTGAAAAAATAAAATCCAATAAATAAAATGTGTCAAATTTTATTTTTAAATAAATTGTTTCAATATTAAGTTCATATTATAAAGTTTGAAGATAATTAAGTATCTCTTTAGGATTGATTAAAATACTTTCGTAATAAAGCTGTATTATCACTAAAAGTTAATCAATTTGTAATACAATAATATGCATGAAAAATAAGACAATTTTATTGATACATTTAAAAAAATGGCAAAAACCAAATGAGACTTTTAAAGACCTAAGAAAACTTATAGTCAACTAACCATTTAATTTATCCATATGACCAAAACCATATTTGTAAAGTTCTGTTTGTTTCTTTTCATTTCCAATTGTGATACAAATTAAAAATTTGATGATGAACAGTAAATGCTTTATTATCTAATGTTAGAATAAGTGTAAAGTTGTCTTAAAAACTCCTGTACTCACAAAATAAAAATGAATAATGATAACACAGAATCACCACAGTGAGACTTGGGAAACAGGAATTTTGTAACAATATTGAACTTTAAATTACCTGAATTATTCTAAATAAATAATCTTTAAATCTAATTAACTTATAAGCAAACCACACAAAAAAAATTGCTAGAGCAGTTATAAGCATTATCAATCAGCAAAACTGGCCAGTAATTAATAAAATGAAATTCTATTAGCATTTCAAGGATTTTTTAAATTTGAAGAGCTTAGTGAAGAACGTGCCAATGACATTTTGAAAAAATGAGATTTTGTGTCAATGAACGATTACTAACTCTTAACGGTAACAAGTTTCCACTTTTCCATAACTTTAAGTTAGTAATTTTTTTAAGGTTTGCAAATTCTTTAACGATTAAGTGCAAACGAAAACTTAAAAGACCATTTTCTCGTTTTCACCTTTTGCACTTAGCAGTTCTTCCATAAGTCTTCATTTCTGCTTAACCTTCTACATAATGCCTTCCGAATTCGATCAAAAGTAGGAATTCAGTAGTCGTTAGAAGGTGCAGCCAGGCAAAGTAGTAATGATATGTAGTTTGTGCAGGGTTCCTACTCTACCTATGATAGTGAAATTCAGGAGTTTTTCAGGAGTGCAGCAATGTAAATTCAAGAGGCAGCGAGGAATAGAATTGAATATGCCTGTTTATTATCGCATTAGTCTATGGCGACTTCACTGGACTTCAAATGATGAAACAGAAGAAAAAAATCTTCTAAAGAATTGAGCCATGAACTCTTGGACAGTAACTTATTATCACGATGTCTGAACTCTATTTTTAATACTGTGCATGTGCAGTAGACTTATTCCTAATCAAATACAGGAGAAAAACGGCAGAGAAAGGAGAAAAACTATTTGTGTCAGCAATTTGTTAATTTTTTCAGGAGAGGGGGGAAAATATCGTGACATGATACACAAATTTCAGGAGTTATAAGGGCCCTTAGAAGAAAAAAATTAAATTCAGGAGTTTTTCAGGAGGCGTACGAACCCTGTTTGTGGTATGCCCATAAAGTAACATGCTATGTGCATTGTTTTGTTTTCAATCTAGGTTTCTGCTTGGCATGGATTTTTAAATGTATTTAATAGATATTTAATAGGTTTTAATTAAATATAATATATCATAAATTTTTTTATTCATTTTAATGGATAGCTCATTTAGTTTAGTTTGAATTATCGTCGCACTAGAGCTACACGAGGGCTATTGGCGGCGGGCGGCGTATTTTAGAACCACAGTAAAGTGACGAGCCGACACGCGAGTAGGCACCCAACGCAACCGTTAAGGGCAACATCGTACGCAGCGTTAGGACTTTGAAGGATATTTAACGTGCACTCCCGCCACTCGGGTATTATTTGTCGGACATTTTTGGCTCCTCGGGCCGTTTCTAGGTCGGCAGTTATTTTGCCGATGCCCAGACCCGAACTTGGGACCTTCCACATGCTAGGCGAATTAACCGACTGGGATCCCCAGCCCGGATAACTCATTAGCTCAATTAACTAAAATGGTAGAAAATAGGCCTTAGCACCAACAACTACCCACAGATCACGCTACCAGGCAATCTGCTTAACGACAGCCTGTAAATCCATGTTATTTCTTGAATGTGTCAGGCATTGTTATGTAGGAGGCTATGATCGTTCTGGGTATACACTATCAATATGATATTTTTTTTACTGTGAAAAGGATAGAACTTACTTTAGAAAACCATTTAAAACATGCTTCTCTGTCGGAGACGTGGACTGCATTTTCAGCGAGGCACGACCATATCTGACAAAAAAACTGTAGTGAATAAAGAGTATATAAAATTATCCATAGCCAAGCACAGTTAGAATTGCATGCAATAACAAGAAGTAAAGCATAATATTTACATAGATAATTATACAGCACTTTTGCCGACCCCAGGATCCAGAAATTCATTAAAAAAATCGTGTTCGGATTGAAGGAAAAAAAAAACAAATTAAAAATTATTTTTCCCAGGAAATTATTTTTCTTAAGCATGAACTAAATTTTAAAAAATGAGTTTTATTGCGGACTGGTTTTAATTAAACCATTAGTCAAATTTAAAACATTTAATTAAATATTTATGGGTAGAATGCACAGAAAAAGACATTAATGTAGAGTTTTACTAAGTATATGATTACTGAAATTAGCAAAGCATTTGTTAAAATATGCAACATTATAAAGCTTTGTCAAAAAAATATAAATATTGCAACAAAGCAGTTTTTAAAAGGTACATTAGTTTAACAAAAACATTAAAGCAAACATTTAAAAATTCAAATACAATTCAGTTATTGTTAAATGCAATATTATAATTGGTAGTGCAAGACAGTTGCTAATAAATAATCTTCCCAAGGTATATATTGTATATCTAAAGCAATCAACTATCAACAAATTTGTAACAATTTTATAAAATAATCTGTATTTTTAAACTGTTATTAAATATAAAACTTAAGTTTTGATACCTTAAATTTAGCAAATTAAATCCTTGATAAAGTAATAGATCTTTTTCTAGCTTCTAAATCTTCAGATAAATTCCCTATGTTTAGCTTTTAACAGTTTCTAAAATAATGCTCAAAATGTTTCAGCAAGACTGCTTTCATGCCACTTAAATATTCCTAAAATATTTCTTAAATAAATGGATATTTGAAACAAATATATATTTAACAAATCTGACAAAATGAGAAATAAAATTGTTGCAACTTATTTTATGAGAGAATAAAAACTTTGCAAACCCTAGGACGACAAGCCTTAAAAGACATTTCTTCAACTAATTACAGTTTATAAATTTAGTTTCCTACATAAAATAGTTTAAAAAATACATTCCAAGGAGTAATATAATATTACAAACCTGTTTTGCTTGAGGAGCACAAAGCCAAAGTTGTCCATCTTTTAATAGAAATCTGAAATAAACAGATTGCAATGAATACGAAAACACTAAATATGAACTTAATAAAGTTAAGGTATAAAATTTAGTTAAACAAAATATACCTTAAAAAATTCAGCCTTTCTTGTACTTCCTGTATGTGACTAAACCTACTATTAGGCCAGACGGTATTCGGATCTAAATCGGGATATTCTAAAAAAGAAAAAGATATTTAGAGTTTGATATGGTAGCATGTTTATTTTAACAATTTATTTTTGAGGTCCCAAATGTTTGGCTAGATTAATATTATGTATTTCAATTGATTTCTTAAAATAAAAATATAAAATGTCCACATTTCAATTAAATAAGGTTTGATTTATTTTATTTGAGTGTATATTTTTGTAAATCTAAGAACTTTCTGCTTACCAAACAACTTAAAATTAATTTTCCATTTACAACAATTTTTTTTTTAATTTTCATTTTTTATTGGTTGAGTGACAACACTGTGTACTGCATGCCACAGATACAGGGTATGAATCCCGAAATTGAGTTCACTCATCATGCCATCTATTCTAGTGGATAGATAAAATGAGAACCCAGTTAGCTTGTGGGAAGTAAACCACAGTTTTTCATCAGTCTGAACAACTAATATAGGAACGTCAGCTACATTGCAACCCATTACCACCAGTGTGTAAATACTTTTTTTTGTGTGTATAGCAGTTCTGCTACACCAAAGTATTTGTGTGTAGCAATTTTTAATGAATGCATAGCACTTTTGAAAAAATTTATGGACTCTTCCAGTCGCAGTCTCTTTTATTGTTTTGGGGGGAAATGTTAATTTTCGAGAAATATCGCCCTTTCTGTTTCCTTATTTCTTGCAAATAATATTTACACACATTACTTTATAATTATTTATTATATAACATATTGCATTATATTACAAAACCGCTGCATATAGCTTTAAAAACATTACTGGATAAATTTAGATTACATAATAAAGGCTATACTATACTTAAAAGTAAGAATTTTAAAAAATTATATTTGAATTTTTTTTACATTTTAAGTTATCTACGTGCTTTGCTCATAAAGCGTGCGTTATTTTAGTAACAACGCTACCGTTAGATTCGTACTTCAGCCACACTCATTATTCGGATCCAACGACATGATCCAGTTTTTAACAGTTCGTAACTGAACCGCCATATTTTACTTTCGTTGATTTTCGCAACACAAATAACGAATTGGAAATCTCGCTATATCTTTCTGTTCTGGAGCGATTATCGGCGGTTTGTTTACACTTTTCGCTACTCACTTCCAGTCTGGTATGGAGTTAGAAGAGTTTCCCTGTCCAAACGAAAAGCGGCCAACGGATTCGAATTGAGATTGAGCTCCATGACTTATACAACTGAACTGAAGCGATCTGACTTCGAATCATTTGCAAAAACACCATGGTTATGACAAACGGAGATGCTTTGTGAGTATTGCAACTAAATGCGATACAAAGCTAAATCGCTATCGCAAGTTTTCATTTTGGTGTCGCGTTTCGCGATGCGATACCGCTTATTTTACACGCTGATTACCACTGGTCTTTTAATCTGAAATGGGCACAACAGGCTTTGGCCCTCTATAGGTTGGTAGGTCACTGAGAATGGTTCAGTTTTAACATTTTGAAGACCCACTCCCATACTCTTAAAAGGAAAAAAAAGACCACGAAACCAGTGACCTAAAAAATCGTAACAATGGCCTGGACATAAGCTTTCTTCATATACTGTGAGAGATTATCAGCAGCCAGGATAACCAAAGAGTGGAAGGTCTGAAGTCGATTGATAACTGTGTCTGTAGAACATGTGGGGTGATCGCTAGGCGTGGTTAAAGTTAGGGGGTCTTCGGAATACAGGTTACAAATTTCTCTAATTTGTTTCAGGGCTGGGAGGACCCATTTGTCATTGTTGACTTCCTCGATGCAACAGTCTCTTATGCGGTTACTTAGCAAAGGTTAATAGTCGTCGTGGGAAAGTTAAGTTTACTTTTGGCATGAATATAAAAAACACTTTGATCTGCATTTGAACCTTTTATTTCTGCAAATGAAATATGTGGATAAAATGTATGGATTTTTAAAAAAATCCTATAAAATCCATCGGAATTGTCTTTTAAGGCTGAAGAAACAATTTTTTCATAAGTGATTAAATGCCAAGGTGAAAAAATCTAAAAAATAAATTTTTACGAAAATATCAAAGCTTATCCGTAGTTTTGACTGTGTTTCCGTATAACTCTGTAGTTTGATATCCTCATCCGTAGAATCTATTGACAATCCGTACTACAGTAAAATTTCTTTATAATGAATATCATTACAACGACATATCCAGTATAATGAAATAAATCCCCAGTCCCTATTGAAATCCCATAAGAATAACAGTTTAAAATTTCCATTTTAACGAAATTACTAAATCTCAAAGTTTCATTATAACGAAAGATTTTTTCTTTGGCAACTTCTGTTTTTGCTGTTTTGAAAAGGCACCAAACAAGTTTTAAACGGGTTTGTTTATCATTGTTGTCAAATGGAAGAAGGGGGGAGAGGATCACCGTGCCTCTATTCTTTTGCTAATCTGCACCCCTCCCCAAGAAAGCCTGAAATTGCTATTCAATAGGTCCCGAACCCAAACATCTGTAGTGACCAGTACAATCCCCTTTAGAATTATCTAATGATAGCCTGACATTATGACTCGTGAGATTATGGTGTTTCTGGGATTGAATTTGAAAGCATGTGCACAACTGCACGTGGGCGATGCTTTTATTGTTGTCACAAAGGAAGTCTTTAAGAAGGAATAATTTTTTCACATTGGATTAACACACATTTCGGTCCCGCTCCCATACCTTTAAAAGTTAAAGACCTTAGAAACCAGCAACCTAAAAAAATTTAACAAAAGCAATACCTTTGGCCAGGACATGAGCCTTCTTCATATACTGCGAGAGATTATCAGCAACCAGGATAACCAAAGAGTGGCAGGTCTGAAGTCGATTGATAACTTCGTGTCGGTAGAACATGTGGGGTGATCGCTGGGCGTGGTTAAAGTTCGGGGGGGCTTCGGAATAAAGGTTACAAATTTCTCTAATTTGTTTCAGGGCTGGGAGGACCCATTTGTCGTTCTTGACTTCCTCGATGCAACGGTCTACCCAGTGGGTCTTTTGGGAGTCTCTGTCCTGTGAGGAGAAAAAAATAAGAATTGAAATTATAAAGAATATTTAAAGAGCTCAGTGAAAGAACATGCTAGGTGACAAAAAGGTGAAAACAAGAAAATGAGCATTCAAGTTTTTCACTCATTAAAAACAGTAGAATCTTGTTATCCTTAAAGAAGGGCGTAAAGAAAGACATAAAAATCATGATTTCTCCAAAAATGCCACTTACTATGTTCTTCCACTAAGCTCTTCTTTTGACTTAATAGTTTGGTTGAAATAAATGAAGCAGAATGGAACATAATAACTATCAACATTGAAATTCGAAAGCATTATTGAATCTAATTAATTGCAATTTAATAAGAGGATGTCTACTGTACTACCATTTACATTCCAGTATACTCATAAGTATGCGGTACATTCATAAACCCTACCTGTGAACAGCTATAGTCTAAAATCTTTACTAGTTATCTAGTTTAAATTAAATCCAATAACCCTGCAAGTTCAACTTACAGTCCCTGGACAAATTATTAGATGCGCTGCAAGATTTCATGTATCAATCAATGATGAACAAAATACCTTTAGAAGGACATTTGTGTTCCTAAACTTAAGCTATTGAATAGAAAATACTATCTGCTATATACTTAATACATATATCGGCATCTTTTTTAATGATATGGCATTCTTTGGTATGTTTTCATCATTACTAAAAAAAATACCGTGAGTCTAATAACTTGTCCAGGGACTGTAAATGTCGCGCTAAAATGCATATGGATAATTGACAGCGAGCCTCGTAATTTTGACCGAAACCCCCTTTGCCCTATGATACCCTAACCCCCTTTGATCTATAAATTCATTTAATACTGAATTTCAAAGTTTGATCTGCATTCTGGATGGAAAACAAATATTTGAGAAGAAATTTTAACATTAGCAAGAAAAATATAAATTGTTCATCTTACTAAGGTGCAAAAATTAAAATTTAAAATCTAAGTTATTGATTACAGAACTTAATGATTATCTTCATACAACTTCAACAAACAACAACTTCATGCATAAAATAAAACTGACTTATTATAGTTGCTGCTATAGATGCTGATAAAAAAAAATATTACGCAAGCGGCAAATAGTCAAACTTCTAGGCTTCAATTAAAAAATTATGTTTTTTTTTTAATGTTATGTAACCTTTAATGCTTTAATATATTGAATAAAAGATTTATATATTATAACTAATGCACCTTTATTTATAAGACATATATCGTCATGGCAGGAATTTGCCATCAGATGTACATCTAATACTTATTTTTTTTTTCCAGTTTAACCTGATTTTCGCTAAACCTGTTTACCCTCGGTTCTATTTGAGCTAATTAACCCTTTCAGTCCCAGTGATGACATTTGGCATCATCATGTTTCTGATCATAATTTTAAAAAATAATAGGGATGACGTCTATTGGGATTAATAAAAGATATTTTCTAATAGAAAAAAAGTTTGAAGAATCGAATGATGTACTTTTTGATATCATAAATGGCTTTAGACGATCAGAAATATTTTTCTAAAATGATGCCAAATTGTCATTGGGACTGAAAGGGTTAAGAGGATGTCTACTGTACTACCATTTACATTCCAGTATACTCCTAAGTATGCAGTACAGTAAAAGCCCGTTTATCCGGCTCTCGGTTAACCGGAAAGCTCAAATATCCGGAAAATTTCAAATTCCGATTTGGCGACGGAATTTAGCGATAAAATTGAATATTTTTCGCCAAAATTGCGATTTCTCGCCAAAAACTTTTCAAATTTTTTTTCCCAAGAAAACATTTCGTTTGGTGACAACATTTGGCGCAAAAAGTGTTTTTGGTTTACATTTTAAAATATCCTACTGGTTTTAGACCATGGGTTGGACGAATTATGTATTTAGATTTTTAGCATTTGAAAGTAACGATCAATTTTTTTCTTAATTAATAAATATATTAATATTTTTTAATCAAAATATTGTAGTCTATTATATATTAATATAAATGCAACACCGCCTATTTGCATATAAGATGCAGCCATTATCTCGCATTTTCCGAAAAAATCGGCATTTTTGGTAACCCTATTTGGCGACTTCCGATTAACCGGAAAATTCGATTATCCGGAAGAGTCGATTTCCCTAGCATTCCGGATAAACGGGAGTTTACTGTATATTCATAGTGTTAGATCAAAGTTCACTGTATTTTTCACTCATTAAAAACGGTAGAATCTTGTTATCGTTAAAGGGAATAACAGGTCCATTGACATAAAAATCACAAATCACGATTTTTCCAAAAATGTCACTAACTATGTTCTTCCACTAAGCTCTTCATTTGACTTAATAGTTTGGTTGAAATAAATGAAGTAGAATGGAACATAATAACTATCAACTTTGAAATTCGAAAGTATTATTAAATCTAATTGCAGTTTAAAATAAATCCAATAACCCTTTAAGTTCAACTTACAGTCCCTGAACAAATTATTAGACGCGCTGCAAGATTTCATGTATCAATCAATGATGAACAAAATACCTTTAGAAGGACATTTGTGTTCCTAAACTTAAGCTATTGAATAGAAAATACTATCTGCTATACTTAATACATATATTGAAATCTTTTTTAATGATATGGCATTCTTTGGTATATTTTCATCATTACTAAAAAAAATACAGTTCATCTAATAATTTGTCCAGGGACTGTATAGTGTATATCATCATTGCAGGAATTTGCCATCAGATGTACATCAAACACTTAATTTTTTTTTTACTTCTCCAGTTTAACCTGATTTTCGCAAAACGCAAAACCTGTTTACCCTCGGTAGCTAAGCTATTTGAGCTAGCTAAGAGGATGTCTACTGTACTACCATTTACATTCCAGTATACTCCTAAGTATGCAGTATATTCATAAACCCTACCTGTGAACAGCTATAGTCTAAAATCTTCACATGAGCTGTCAGAGCTTGATCCATGATATCAGTAGGAACGTCATTACTATGCGCCAAACTCCACAAAAGATTCAGTACCTGAAAAAGGTTTTGTTTTCAACCTTCACACTAAAGCAAGAAAATTATTCAGAAAAATATTTACATAAATGATTATTGATTATAAAAAAATGACAAGTGATGATGATCGTTATGAAGTATAAAATCCCGTTTCATTGCCTTAAAATTCCAAAATGAAAAATACGCTATAAAATGCACTCATAAATGTCATCACAATTCCCTCATAAATACATAAAACCTTTTAGCTCATTTGGCGCGTTTTGGGAAATAATTTGGCGAGAAAATAGATATAGCTACCCACACCCATTATACAGCTCTAACACAATGACCTTCGAACAACCGACCAGCTTATAAATTATTTATAAAAGAAATCGCCTATTTGGCGAATTTTAGTTAATAATTTGGCGAGTTTGGCAACGTATTTGGCGAAAAAATAAAGACATAAAACATTAATAGCTCTAGTGCGATGGCCTTTATTAACCATCATAGTTCCAGTAATAGCTTAACTGTACATTTATCCCGTTGCTTGTCACCCGTCTCTGTTATTAAACTAGTGATGATGATGATGTCTTGTCCATGGATAGAGACTATATAGGACCAAAGGTCTCATAGACCGCCCCAGCGATCTGCAGACAGTGGTCCTCATAAAGGTCTTCGTAGGGAGAGTTGGTAATTTGCTGCAATTTTGCCAGGATGGCTGGACAAGAGAAAAGATGTTTTGGATCCAGTTCCGAGTCGGGGCAGTTTCTGCAGCTGGAGTATTTTCTAGTTACATCTTTTTGGATTTCCATACCTTTGAAGTGGTCTGTCCGTAATCTAGTTAGGGTGGTCGCAGTTACCCTATTGGTGTTTAACTCACAAATTTGGTGTTTAATTTTAACACTTCTGCTGTTAAATTTTGCTTTGGCCACTGAGTTGATGTCAAGTTAATATAAGTTAATATAATATACGATATATAATATATGATAATATATGATCTCAAGTTAATATAATATATGATACATTATAACTTAACCCCCTGAAAATCACCAATTAAACTTAATAACTTAAATTACCTTTTTAACATATCCTTAATACCGTTTATTAATATATTTAACATCCCAACAACAGCGTCATCTAGTCGCGACAAGTAACCGTTCCCACAGAAAATGTTTATTCAGCAAATATTTTACTGTGACCTTAAACCTCTCTCATAATCGAAGCTGAACCCTGATTGGTCAATCGAAGAAAAAGCAATAATAATCTGTAGTTGGGAATCACTTTTTAACTAGACTCCAACATGTAAAGTTGTGTGCTTTTGGCGGGCCGAGCTACGGCTCCGTCCTGTTAAATACTCTAAATGATCTCTTTACAATAAATTATCTTGGACGTCCAAGCTATCTCCTTTTATTTGAATGAACTAAATAATAATTATACTCTCATGCATAGTAGATGTTATTCTATTACATAAACACCATAATGGGCCATTCATATATTATGCAATACACTTTGGAGAGGAGGGAGAGAAAAGGAGCGGTGTTATCGTCACACTAGAGCTACATGAAGCTATTGGAGACAAGCATCATAATTTAAAACACCGCCCACACCCGAGTAGACACCCACCACAACTTTTAAGGGTGACAGACCTCTCAGCCATTGAGCCAACACATAGGAATAGTAGAATACAATAATTAGCTCAATAAAGTATTTAATATGGAAATTAGTACTAAAGTAATCTTAATCTATAACAGTGCAGTTCCTTTAGCACATAAACATTTTCCTTTAGTGTATGGGCATCTCGGAACTGCCAACTCTTCCGATTTGACCCTGAATACCAGATTTTTAACTACTCTGTGAATTTCGGCGTCATATATGTACAAATTACCAGATTTCCAAAGGGGAATACATTACAACTCTTTTACACACAAGGAATCATAAAGCTTGTATTTTTTTTTCTCACTTTGTAAAACTCACTTATTTCAAATCAATTTTATTAAATTCTCAATACATTTTTCTATAAAGTAATATTTTCATCATGTCTTTAAAAAAAATAATTATAATGTTTGTTGTAATTAAATGAAAATATGATAAACACTGTAAAAATAAAATTCACTCTGAAACAATTTTATTAAATAAATTGTCCCTAAATTCTTCATGCTTACAGTTTTAAATACTTAAAAATTTAATTTTATCTATTTTCAACAAATAAAGTTTCGAAAAATTATTGTTATAATCAGGGCCGGATTTCTAAATAGGCTGTAGCCTAGAGCGGCGAATTTTTGGGGGCGGCAAATTTTACATCAGTTATCAGAAAATGAAAATATCCGATTTTCTATTTCTATATTTTCTATTGTATTTCAATTAAACCTCTTTTCCCTCTTTTATATTCGTTGCGATAATTTTAAACAGCACATACCACCCTGTTTTGCAACTAACCAGCTATATCTTTTCCCGAAGTGGGAGAATACTGTGACAGGGGCGGCAAATTGATTGTAGCCTACATGCGGCATATCTTTAAATCCAGCTCTGTTTATAATTCTTTCAAAAGTTATGATTTCAAAAAAAAAAAATCCTTACATTTTACTTAAAAAATTAAGATTTTTTTCCCCCTGCTTTTCACCATTTCATTCTGGATGTATAATGAGTCTATTTCATAAATTTTAGATTTTTAGAATAAAAAAAATAAACGGTTGAGATTAAAAGGGCTAAACTTTCTCTTGGCGCCTGAAATCGGGAAAATGGTTTTTTCCAGTTTAATGGTTTAGACCGAATTAAATCCAGATAGTTGGCAGATTGAATAAACGTCGCACTAGAGCCACAGTTAGATCTGGCATATTATGAAACCTGACAGACTTACTTTATGGGCCATTACACCATCCTTGTCGTCTTCAGCAAGCCGCCTTATCAATTCCAATAATTTCTCCCTCTGCTTTTTACTGGCATTTGTCCAACTAGTCTAGAATACAAACCATCGCAATTTAGAAAATCAATCTAGTAGTTATTTGTGAGTTAAAGAAACTAAAATGTAAGCTTAATTAATATTGAAATTTAAACTTTTTACTGTAGCGACAAGTTGGAAAGGTCTAATTTAGTAAGTATTTTAGTAGTAAGTGGTCTAAAATTAGTGTCGATATTTACATTTTCAGCAAAATTTTAAAGAATGCTTTAGATTAAAACATTCCAGATTGAATTTTTGATACTACGTACACACAATATTTCATTCAAATTTTTAAAAACAGACTAGCATTAAGAATGCAGTTTGCTTTTACATAATTTCATCAGTGAATCTTACATATAAAATTCAATATGATTAAGTGTATTAACATTGAGCAGAAATGTACTGTAGTTATAATGTAGTTCTTTTAAATTTCTTTTGCTAAAGCTTTTTTCATTTTATTTTAGAAAATATATTTAACTGTATGTGCACAATTATATAATCAAAGGATATTAAAACAAAATATTTTTAAATTAGAATTTTAAAAAAATTATTAGTTATATTTAACTGTCAAATAATTAGTATAAATTTAAATTTGTAAATGCATTTTAAATATTGAAGGTACAAAAATGTAAAAGTATACTAAGAATAATACTAAAATATTAATTAAAAATGATATACAATATATTTTTTGGGTTGTATAAAAAGTTTTTACATTTTCAGTTAAGGCAATTTTAAGTTCAATTGCCCACTTGGGTTTTTTGAAGGTTTTTTTTAACCACCCGGTTTTTTTCGGGTCGGGTAAAATCCTAACAACCCTGATATTTACACAGCTTTTTCGTCTGGTCATGCGAATCAACATTTTTAGCAAGAGTATTTTTCTTCAAGAAATTCCATTAGCTCCTTATAGTTTCAACTTACCATGTGACCTCGTCACATAACAAGTTTTCAATCGAACCCAATCACAAAACAAGCTTTGTGCCATAGCATAATCTGTTCAGGGCCGCAATCATAGGCAGGGTTCATACTCTATGATAGTGAATTTCACGAGTTTCTAGTGCAGCAATGATTCAGGAGGTAACAAGGAATAAAATTGAATATGTTTGTTTATTATCGTATTAGTCTAGTGACTTCACTGCACTTCAAATGAAGAAACAGAATAGAAAAAAAAATCTTCGCCAAGAGTTGTGCAGTGCATTCCGGAACATTAACTATTATCACAATGTCTGAACTATTTTTCTACTGTGCATGAGCAGTAGACTTATCCTGAATAAAGTAAAGTATTCCAAATAAAGAAAGTCGTCAATTTTTTCAGGAGAGGGGGGAAAAATATCAGATGATACACAAATTTCAGGAGTTATAAGTTCCCCTTAGAAGAAAAATTTTTAATTCAGGAGTTTTTCAGGAATTTCAGGAGGCGTACGAACCTTGCATAGGGAATAAAAAATTATTTTATGGTTCTGTGCCCTTCAGTACAGGAGTATTTTCAAACATGCAGAAATCTGTATTCTATTAATACAGGAAAACTTTTTGCTGAGTGAACCCTGCCTAATACAGGGTTTAAACCCCAAAGCTGTAGCATGGTATTAAATATAAATGAATTGATCCAAGGCATTAACAGGTATAGCACCCAATCAAAAATAAGTACAGTCGAACCTCGTTAACACAAACATGAAGGAAGCACCGAAACATTTTGTCTTTACCGAATTTCAGGTTAACCGTAAGGAATTCTTTTTACATTGAACCAGTGAATATTTTAAAAAAAATTAAAATTGAAAAAATATTCTTATTTTTTTTATGTGATACACTAATAATACATGTATAAAATTAGTAATTCAATGTTTCAATCAAACGTTTTTTAATGTTTTGCTCATTTTTTTTTTAACTTTAAATTACTTAAAAAAAAAGTCACATTCCGAGTCAAATACTGAATTTTTTGTTCAGGTTAAGCGGGATTTTGCATAAAGCAATTTCGCGTTAAGAGATTTTTTTTAGACTTAGCTCAAAGCTTTATAGGTTGGGGAAATGCTTTTAGTTTATCTTAAGCAAAATTTCATGTTAAACGCTAAATACCTGAAAGCATTCGAACAAGTGATCAAGCTGTTCAAGGGTGAAGTCCCAGGCCAACTAGGCCAGGAGGTCATGAACATTTTTGACAATTGCTTCGTGCTTCCCCGATTAGGCAGCCCAAATGTCGTCCAAATCTCTAAGAGAACTCTGGCATGTTGGAATTAACCAAGTTATTGGGGTTTCTAAGTATATGGCAAGCTTCGTAAAAGTCAAGTTCCCCAATGCTAGAAAGTTTAACCAAAATTGAAGCAGAGGAGAAATTGGAACGGTGATCAAACTCCGAAGAATGCGTAGCAGCTGAAGATTTCCGAGTCTTGTTTTTTTAATAATAAACTATTTACGCCAATAATATACTTTGTTTCCTTTGTGAATACTACTCTCATCCACCACAATAGTTTAAACTTTTTACCTTATAATTCATATTAGGTAGGTACTAATTGAAAGTAATAGGCAAGTAAATTTCAAGGAAAACAGGAAAGCGCACAATACCTGAAAGCATTCGAACAAGTGATCAAGCTGTTCAGGGGTGAAGTCCCAGGCCAACTTGGCCAGGAGGTCGTGAACATTTTTGACAATTGCTTCGTGCTTCCCCGATTGGGCAGCCCAAATGTCGTCCAAATCTTCCAGCGTCAGAGACTTCTCTTTGATCACGAAACGCAGGATCTTCTCCAGCTTCTCGACGTACTGCAAGAAAAATAATGTGGAAAAAGTTTAGTGGAAAATTTTGGCAGCAAACATGAAATTGATGTCCCAGCCACCCATGAATAAATTGTAAAAAATTTTTATTAAAAGAAATTAAGAAATTAAATGTTATTTTAAGATGTTTTTTTCACAAATAATTACCTGCGGCTGATGAAGACTATCCCTGAGAACAATTTGAAGAACTTTATTTTCTTTAATCCATTCCTGGAAAAAATTAAAAATTAAACATTTATAAAGATTACAAAAACCTGAACGTATGCATAACTAGTAAAAAGAAATGGGCATGCTTCACATCTTGAGAAGCAACAATTCCAGCAGTATTGTTTTCGTATTTGGTCCTTCCGGAATTACATTTGTTTTGGTATTCGTAAAAGTGAGTTTTATAAAGTTTGAACAAATGGTTCATGTTTTCGAATGTAGTCTACAAAATTTAGTAGAACTAAAGCTTTTCTCTATTTGTGAATCACGCTAAATGAAAATGGCTGTCCCACAATTTGCTTAATTTGAATTATTTAGAATTTGAAAGGATAGACTTAAAAAATAGGCTATTCTAAACGAGTATTCAAATAATTAGCAGGTATTCTTAAAACTACAATTAACACAAATGAATTTCTCTACTTCAAACCCGACTACCTCTACCCTTCTACCCGAGTTTCCCAGATAATTTAGGACTAACATTTTTAAACTCTAGGTTTCTCTTCATAATGACCTTGAGAACATTGCTGTTTAAAAAAAGCTTAAGTAGTAAAATCATTGAGGAGCAGCCAATTGGCTTGCTTCATATGACGCAAGTCATTAACCGGTTTTTATTCCAGGATTTCACTGGTGCTTTGACACAGTAAGCTCTGCCAACCATGTCGAATAACCAATGAAAACCCTTATTTCATTACTATGGAACTGTTGCCACTCCCGATGTCAAAAATGCCCATTGTGCTAATCACAACCTTAGAGGAAACAAATTAATAGATACATAAAAGAAAAGATTAATAGTTAGATAATTGTTTGAATATTTGTGAAAATAATCTTACAGCGACTCTTTCTGCAGTTAACCAGTCCTCTTCTTCAGGATTTGCGTGTCTGTGAGTGTAATACGACACACTGGCAATAACTTTGTTCACTTCATTCAACGCATTCATTTTGCCATTGAAAGAAGATATTTGAAGAAGCCTGCAAAAATACAAATCATAGTGATATGGTCTTACATTTTAATTTATCGATTAAGATAAAAATAGGTGGGTAAATACTATGTTCATAGATTCACCAAAATCTTTTAGATAACAAAAATAAAAGGTTAAATTTTAGCTTCCACACTATGTTTATAACATAAAAAGTGGAAGGTATTATAATCGTTCAGTCCGTCTGTCTGTCACCCACTTTCATAGCCTAATCTACAAATGCTACAGACAAGTGTGATATGTCAAAAAATTCAGCGCATCGAAATTAGAAGACATTTAAAATCTCAGAAAAAAATTCCAATTCGTACTTCAATTATTTAAAAAACGTGAAATGAATTCTACATAGGTCCACAAATTTGTACCTAGAGCAAAGAGGTTCAGAAGGCAGTTTGCTTTTATCAGCTTCCACACTCTGTTTATAACGTAAAAAGTGGAAGGTATAATCGTTCTGTCCGTCCGTCTGTCTGTCACCCACTTTCATAGTCCAAACTACAAATGCTAAGGACAAGTGTGATACGCCAAAAAATTCAGCGCATCGAAATTAGAATACATTGAAAATTTCAGAAAAGAGTTCGAATTCGAAGTACTTCAATTATTTAAAAAACTACAACATTTAATGCTCATTTAAAACGCATAGGAAGCCATTTTTATTAGAATTAAATCACCATTGCCATTCACAACAATCGCTCGAGAAACTTTTAATTCTTTTAGACAATAAATTAAAATAAATTTATTTTTGCGACATCGATCAGTTTGAAATGACGTCAAATATATTTCACTACGAGATTGTCTGTACGTTGATATGAAATGTTTTAAATTCTATTTAAAAGCGAGGAATATTACATATTTATTCTTTGAAATATAAATTAATTTTTGCAAACGATAAGTAATAATTATTGAATTTTCGAAATAAAATAAATGAAACTAGCCAAATTTAACGTGTAAATGTTTAATATAGAATTAATGCTATGTTTGGTGCCTTTTTACCTGTTAAATACAACTGTTGTGTGGAAGCGGGTTAAGTGACAGATTCTATTACAAACCTACTTGTATAATTTTATCACTGAATCTCATGTTTAAAAGTAAACCTGATTAAAGGTATCAACTACATTGAGCAGCAATGAACTGAATAATATTGTAGTTTCACGTCAATTTTTTTGCAAAAGCCTTTTTCATCTTACTTTAGCAAATATATTGGCACAGCTTGTAGCAAGGCACAAAACATATCTTAATATTTTTATATTAATTAAATTTTATGAACATAAGTTTTTGATTACCTTAAAATCATTTTTAGCCTAAAGGTTTCCAAGCTTTTAACTGTTGTGTCTTGGTTCGGCACCTTAGCAGCCAAGCACTTTAATGCTTTTACTATTCCTGATAAAGCATCGTTTTTCGTCTCGTTTTTGGCTTCTTTTTTCAGTTCCTCGTCGGTTAGATTGTCCAGAAAGGATGGCACGATTTCAACTATTGGCATAAAATATTTCTCTATGGTATGAACAGTGAGCAAATCATGGCACATTCCAAAAGGCCTGAAAAAAAAAAAGAATTTATCAATACTTTTAAGGTAGCTCCCTACCTTGAGGGGTCTAATTTTTTAATACTTTAAAATTAACTAATTTTTTTAGTGGTAATGATAAATAATAATGTTAAATGGAATATTTGACCAAAACAAATTAAATTAAAATTTTATTTTTTTAAATAAATGGAAATTTTTAAGAAATTTGCCTTAAATATAAGCCTTACGCAAAACGTCAGAAGTAAAAAAAAAATTCATTTGTTACCTAAATATTAGGCAGAGTCATTCATTAGACCTTCTCACATATTTTGAAATGAGATTTAAGCAAAACTCCTAATATTTTAGGAATTACATGGTATGAAAGCCATGTTTATAGAACTTATTCCAAAATCAAGGAAATATTAATATTAAAAAGTCCACAAAATAAATTCTATCAATTATTTTACTTAGATCTCATTTCAAAACACACATGAATTTATAATAAACACGCAATGAAAATTTTATTACATTATATCAAGTAGTTTTTGAGATATCAGGTTTTAAAAATACATTGTTGTTGAAAAATACTGTTCTTTAGAAAACGCGTTTAAAGTATAAAGTTCTATCTTCCACTTCTGGTTTGGTTAGGCCAAAATTTGACACACTATGCTTCACTGAAATAGCTATAACTTTTGATTGAACTATCGTAGAATAAAAATCTATACAGTATTTTAAACGTAAATAATAGGGCTTCTTTTTAAAATATTAAAAAAAATTTATGAAAATTGTCAAATTTTGCCGTTTTCAAGGTAGGGAGATACCTTAAGGGAAGTAAAAAGACTAATTTATTAACAAATATATGTAGCATTTACATACAACAGATATAATAATATGAGCTTTAACATATAAATTTTACTTATAAGAGAAGGGTAGATAATAAACTTCAACACATTAAGCAGTAGAGACATATTTTGAAATTAATTAATACTTGTGACATTAAACTCCAGGTAAATTTTAATGGTACTTACTACAGTAAATATAGGTTTTATTTATGCAAAATTTTATAAATCTGTTACTTTAGCACAATAAATGAAAAAATTATTACTACTGGTCAAAGTCAGGGTCGGATTTCTAAATAGGCTAAGTAGTAATAGGCTGTAGCCTAGAGCGGCAAGTTTTTGGGGGCTGCAAATTTTACGACCAATTAAAGCGGCATTCGGCATAAAAAAATTATTATAAAGATACTAATATTTTTAAGAAAGAAAACAAATAATTTACATTAATGCGCAAATCGTAAACGTATATATAGTACTAATATTTAGTAGTAAACATGATAGCTGCGAGGTAAATTGCACACACTCTCCCCCTGTTTTGGAAGTTGAACAAAAATAGTAGAACCAGTAAATTCGCTTATTATTTCGCTTTTGATTTAACGTGTAAAGATATATAAATGATTCTAATATGTAGAAGAAAAAAAAATAGTCAAGAAAACTGTATCAGGCGACAAATCGATCGTAGCCTACTAAGCGGCAAATCTTTAAATCCGGCCCTGGTCAAAGTGAAGAAAAAATAGTTACTATGGTTAGCTTTTTGATTGACAAAGATTATACTTTATTATAGAAGAATTTTTAAAGAAATAAAATAATTGTAAATACCTAATAAGAGCAGCTATAACAGGAACTGTAATAGCAGTTCCACTTTGAAAACGTTCTAGAAGAAAATAGAAGCCTCCAAGTTCTCCAAACCGATTAATTAAATCAACTAGCCAGCCCTGTAAAAAAGAGCGAAGGTTAAATCTTGCACACACACCCATAGAAAAATCCACTATTTTTAGCGTCCACACTACATTTATAACGTAAAAAGTGGAAGGTATTATAATTGTTCAGTCCGTCTGTCACCCACTTTCATAGCTCAAACTACAAATGCTACGGACAAGTGTGATAAGTCAAAAAATTCAGCACATAGAAATTAGAATACATTGAAAATTTCAGATAAGAATTCGAATTACTTCAATTATTTAAATAACTGCAAAATTTAATGCTCATTTAAAAAGCATACGAAACCATTTTTATTAGAATTAAATCACCATTGCCATTCGCAACAATCGCTCGAGAAACTTCCCTAGGAGATACACTTTTCTCACTACGAGATTCTTTGTATGTTGATATGAAATATTTTCATTCTATATAAAAGCAAGGAATATTACATATTTATTCTTTGAAATACAAATTAATTTTTGCAAACGATAAGTAATAATTATTGAATTTTCGAAATAAAATAAAAGAAACTAGTCAAATTTAGCATGTAAATGTTTAATATAGAATTAATGCTGTGTTTGGCGCCTTTTTACCTGTTAAATACAACTGTTGTGTGGAAGCGGGTTAAGTGACAGATTCTGTTACAAACCTACTTGTTTCATAAACACAAATTGAATCAAAGTTTATAATGTTACAAATAAATATATTAAAAATCAACATACAACCATCGAATCAATTACAGATTCAAAATTGATATTTGTTCAAATTAGACTTGTTTAAATGAAGATATCTTTGCTGCATAATATAAAACATGCAAAATTTAGAGTAGATTAATTTGTTAGACTGCTTTAAGTTAGTGTAAGAAATTGGAAGAAAAAAAATTTAGCAATCAGTGTGCTTTTTATTAATTGTCTGTGTGACTTTGAATAAATGAGAAAGATTATCTTTAATCCTTTCAGTCTCAGTGATGCCATTTGGCATCATCATGTTTGTGATCATAATTTTTAAAAAATGACATCTATTGGGATTAATAAAAAATATTTTCTAATAGAAAAAAGTGGAAGAATCGAATGATGTGCTTTTTGCTATCATAAATGGCTAAAGACGATCATAAAAAAATTCTAAAATGATACCAAATTGTCATTGGGACTGAAAGAGTTAAACCTTTGGATTTATCTTCAAAATAATAAAAAAAATATTAATATTTAGTAAAATTTCACAAACACTAAGTTCCATTTGTTTTGCATGAAAGTAATCAAAATTCTGAATCGAATTAGCAACCTCAATGAACATAAAAATGACGGGACCCAATTTGGTACAATCCACTATCTTACTTTTGGAGTTCTTAGATCAGAAGGTCTTGCAAACACTTCTTCATCTGGTAACTGTGAACCAGTGGGAACAGATTCAGATGGACGTGTTCCATTAAAAGTGTGAAATCTGAAAGCGGAAAAAATACAAATGTATTACTAAAACACGAGCATTAAATAAATCATTTAAATATTCAAGTATAATGTCGCAAAGATAAATAGAATGTTTAAGAAATTAATGGTTTCTACTAATTTGAAGATCTCAAGTTATAGGTGATTGGTCGGATTAACAAAGCAATAGAGCTGCACAAGGGCTATTGGAAGTAGGTTTCATAATTTAAAAACATTGTCAAGTGACAGTGCCATTTAAAAACATTGTCAAGTGACAGTGCCATTTAAAAACATTGTCAAGTGACAGTGCCATTTAAAAACATTGTCAAGTGACAGTGCCATTTAAAAAATTTTGTTTAAAAAGCTTAGGAGCAATCAGGGCTACAAACTTTAAAATCTAGGAGTAAATGTATATTATTTAGGTGTATTAAAGAACAGTTTTATGGGAAAAAATACTGTTTTTTAAGTCGTTTAACCACAAACTCTGGACGCCTAAAATATCTATCTGCCACAACCTTAACTTCTTCATCATCCAGTAATTGACAACTCCAGAAATTATCAAACCGAGAATATTTCTATTTTGTTGTCGTAAAATTAAAGGATTCAATCACATTTTGTGGCCAGCGATCTTTAATTTCGAATCCTGGACAATGCTGACACCCGAGCACCCAACAATATCTAGTATTAAATGTAAACTTTTAATGGTTTTATTTTAGTATAAATACCTTTTAACAAATATAAAAGAAGCAGATTTGGGTGATTTTAATATAGTTCATATTTATCCAGTTCAGTAATTAAAAAATAACTTACTTGCTGTTAGGATTAAGCACCATCGCCAATAACTCCAAAAGTGGGAGGCAGTCTTCTTTAAGTTTTAATACACAAAGTTCTACTAAATGTTCACAATTTTTCATAATACACCTCTGAAAACAGTGATGAAATTTATTAATACAAAACTATACAGTATTCCTACTCTTATTTAAATTGAAATTAAAAATCAAGATGTTTTTAACACTTAGAAGCCGGGGGAGGGAGAAATTTAATCAGAACAGAAATGGTCACAGATAAATATGTTTTGGGAACAGTTATTAACCTATCCTGTTACAATAGGAACCAAGATTTAATCCTTTACTTTTGCTGGGAAAATATTAAATTTTAAAAAAATTAAAGAAAGGATTATCTTACATGGATCTCAAACTTCCACCCACTGACTGCTTCGTCAGTGAGAATTTTGGTGAAAGAAATTGTAAGCCCATCCCTGAAAAATCGCTGGCAGGCTTCGGAACGAGTATCTAAACCTGTAAGAAAAAGGTATTCACATTTAATAAATAGTCAATGACTATTTTTTATTTTTTGTCGGATCTAAGTAAGTTGTTATTACTCATCAATTTCAATTAAACATAAACATATAAGTATACAATCACACAACAATTTTAATAGCTTTTTATAGCTATTGCTATTATATTTTTAATTGAAGCAACACAGAATATAGTACTTGTTTATTAAATCCAGTCTTTTAGAAAGTGTAAATGTGTAAAATCACAACACGAAAATGGAAGTATGAAAACAAAAACAGAAGTAGGTGGATCCGGTGTAGAATGAAAATCAGGGAAAAATAATAAAATCATGGCTTAAAATATTATTATACAATTAAAATTAATTTTTTTTATCTTTTAGTGAAAAAATACAATTGTGATATATATAGTAATTATTGTTTTTTTTTTAAAGCCCACTCATTGTAACTGTTAACTTAAAGATACATGTTTATTTAATATAACTAGAGTAAAGCTTGATTTAACATTATAAATAACTAAAACTTAAGAATTTGAGTCTATTATAAAAGAAAACAAATCCTGTCTGGGAATTTTTCGACATTTTATAAGATGATAACTTGAAGAAATTTGGAAATATTTAAATTTCACTATTCGGCCGAATAGTTAAACAATTAGGCCAAACCGAATATACGGCTTAAGTGGCCAAATACCGAATAGTAACCGAATATACCGTGCATCCCTAATAGTCATTAACCTTATTTACTGTTTGTATAGTTCAGTGCAACAAAATGAAGAACTATTTAAACGACCGAATTCAGAAAAGCTCAAGATCGTTTTGAAGTCCAATATTACAAAAATAAAAGGGATTGCATTGTGTGGATTTTCGAAGAAAACTTGTTACTACTGCCCAGATTGTGACATTGACCTGTGTATCTTATGCTTTGAAATTTATCGCAAGGAAAAAAAATCACTTCCCTTTATTCGTATTATATGCAAGTTTAATAAAATTCTTATTTTAATGTTCAAAACACAGATTTCTTAAATTTTTCTTGTTTGCTGAAAAACCTACATTAAGTTGTCATCTGGGGTTATTATTAAATCATAATAAAATAACCCTAAATAGTAGGCTTTTAATAGAATTTTTAAAAAAAATGTCAAGCATAAAACAATACAACAATTTTTAGGGATAAAAAATTCTGCACTCTTATGACGATGCTCTCCCTTATCCCATAAGTGGGTTGATAAAATGAAGACCAAGGATGTTTGGGAACAAAACACTTGGGGTTCAGCATAAGGTTGAACACACCTTACCAGGACATATGCCTAGCACCCCAGAGCCCTTGATCGTGTAAGCTGGAATGGCATGGCAAGCCTTGGCCCACTAATAGGCTGTTATGCCCAGGAGGGGTTTTTTATGTATTTTTTTATAAGCAAGATAATTTACCTGGGTATTTTTGGGCATTTACCCTTATTTATAAATACACGGGTATATAACATCACTAACCTATTGCTCCTCCTTACGTTGTTCACACAACTGAATAGAAGTGTCCATCATTGAGCTAAAAGAAACGCGAGTGAGGTGTGTGATTCACTGAACAGGGCAGAAAACGAGCCGGTTCAATAACGAAACGCGGAGGAATACACGGCACTGCAGCAGAAACGAACGGGCAGAAAACCTAGAAACTTGCCTATTTCGCTATTGGGTTCGTCTTCGCTGGTTCTTAGTTAGTGATTGTTATTTCTTAAAACCACATTGTTATTTCTTAAAACCACATTGTTATTTCTTAAAAAAGTTGGAATTTAAAGTTAAAGAAAGTTAATTTCTTTCGAACTAAAAATGTTAAAATACATTTAGGTTTTCAGCTCGCTGACACCTCACTCCAGTTTCCCTTCTAGCTCAATGGTGTCCATGGGTAAGACAGTCATTTGTCTACAGAAATAAAAATTCTAGGTTAAACACCGGATTTTTTTGCACCTTCTTTTGTACCCCTTACCTTGTTTACACAGCTGAATAGAAGTGTCCAAAATGACCTCCAGTTCCCCCTTTGGCAAAACAGGTACCACCCACCGGGGCCTGTTGATCATTTCGTCCAAGCGAGCCAGCTCAGCTAAAGGGAAGTCGGGTTCTTGATTATTTTCGGGGAGGTCGATGCCCTCATCGACGTCTGCTGAGTTGTCGCTTTCATTTAACTGGAATTAATTCATTTTCATTAGAATAAAAGGTTATATTAGTACAGTCCAGCGTGTAAAATAAGCAGCATCGCGAAACGCGACACCAAAATGAAACTTGCGATAGCGATTTAGCTTTGTATGGTATTTAGTTGCGATACTCACAAAGCATCTCCGTTTGTCATAACCATGGTGTTTTTGCAAACGATTCAGTCAGATTGCTTCAGTTCAGTTGTCTAAGTCATGGAGCTATCTCAATTCGAATCCGTTGGCCGCTTTTCGTTCGGGCAGAGAAACATCTCAACTCCATACCAGACTGGAAGTGAGTAGCGAAAAGTGTAAACAAACCGACGATAATCGCGCCAGAACAGAAAGATTTAGTGAGATTTCCAATTTGTTATTATTTGTGTTGCAAAAATCAACGAAAGTAAAATATGGCAGTTCAGTTACGAACTGTTAAAAACTGGATCACGTCGTTGGACCCGAATGAGTGTGGCTGAAGTACGAATCTAACAGTAACGTTGTTACTAAAATAATGTGCGCTTTATGTGCAAAGCACGTAGATAACCTAAAATGTAAAAATATTTCAACGCATCGCTAATCAATGGAATTAGCGGTGCGTCGATAAAGATGGACAATATTCAAAAGTGCTATGCATTAATTAAAAATTGCTACACACAAATACTTTGGTGTAGCAGAACTGCTATACACACACAAAAAGTATTTTACACGCTGGTACAGTCAAACTTCATCACAATGACCTCACTTACAACCAGTGTTCAAAATTCGATCAAGAAATATAGGATCAATCTGTGTCGCTAACTTAAAAATCTAGAAGCGAATGCACAACACCTAGACGCTTTTTTTAATTATAGCATTAATTATAACATTTTAAATTCGGCACAATGGAGTCTACACTGCCCAACTAGGCGATTTTAAGATTGCTTGATTGCGTGCGTATAGGATCAAAGGAGTTTTAGGATTTTATAAAGAAGTTTTTGCACAGAGATATATGATCACAGCAGTGGTTTGACAAACTTAGGATCGGCGAAGATTTGTGATTATTTCAAGATAACTATTTTTGGCAAGATTCTTGGAAGTAACATAAAAAAAAGTTAGTATTGATAGTTTGAAAAACTAGTCACAATAACTGCGACTTAATTTTATTGTCGCTAAATTGAAAGATCTGGTCGCATTTTGCAACTAGCGGCCGTAAATTTAGAACCCTGCTTACAATAGCAACTTGTTTATAACACCATAAATGTTCTGAATTTCCCATAGACTTAATGTTATAATATCTTGCTTATAACTGCAATTTTTGATTAACTCCTCAGTTATAACAATAAAAATATATGTTTATGTGAGAAGGTATTTTTCTTAAAGAATTTTTTTTAATTTTGTTACATAGTTAAATAGTATTCGCCAAATGATATGAGAAATGGCCAAATTTGATGTTTATTTCTTGTCTAAAAATTATTGACCAGAAAAGGATTTTTTACACCCTTAGAAGAAATATTTATTGATGCTCAAATAAATGACTTAAAAAAACCTTTATAAATGAATGCAAAATCTCAAGTGCTAAAAAATTGATCCTATAAATCCACATACAACTATTTTCTATCATAATTAAATATTTTTTGAAGATACAAAGTATGTAAATCGAGGTGCAAAGAAAAATTTCACAAAAATATATGATGAATCTTTCAAAATAACTAAGAATGAGATAAGTTTTAGAGGCGTTAAATTATATTCTAAAAAAACAAATGATGCATTGAAACTAGAAGTCATGGTTTTAAGCTAAAAGTCCTAAGATAAAAATTCAAATTACTTCAATTATTAAAAAAAATGCCAAATTTAGTACCCATTTAAAAAACATAGGGACATTTTCAAATTATTTTAAATTACCATTGCCATGCAATCATCTATACAATAAACTTCACTTAAAATACAAAGAAAAAAATTGTGATATAAGTTTTGAATGACAATATGTTTCAAATTAGGATTATCTGAATGTTTGCCTTATTTCTTAAAACTAGCCATCAATCCAAGACTAGTATACTTACCGGATTCGGACTAGGAGCAGGATTATTCCTGGGCGGTTGCAAGGGGGAGTTTTCCTGCGGGGAATCGCCCTCCCCAACATGGCCGCCACCACGCATGACGATCGTCATGATCTCAACTTTCCCGGCCTCTCGAGACAACTCTAGAATCTCGGGAGCATTTTATATTCTTGCTTGTTAAGTCTAATAAAACCATTTACTGGAAAAGATAATGAAATATTTAGTGATGGAACATATAATCAGTAAACTGTGTTCAATTTAAAGCATTTACAAGAATGTGTTAAAAATTTTAAATAGTTTTTTGAGACAGGGTTCGTACACTATCTATGATAGTGAAATTAAGGAGTTTTAAATGAGTTTTTCAGGAGTGTAGCGATGTAAATTCAGGAGGTATAGCAGAGTACATTTTAATATGTTCGTAATTTTTTTATCGTTTGAATTAAAATTTATTATTTGAACTTGTTTCTTATTAAAATTTAACATTAGTTTTTATTAATATAGACTGAGAATGGAGGAAACACGGGTTGTAAATTGTTGTAGAAAGTTTGAGGCTTCAGTATATAAGCCAAACACCTTCTTTGAGAGAAAAAAATTGTCTCTTGGCGATTTTTGTTATATTTTTGTGGTGACCTTTGCTCTAATATTTAATTTTTTTTAACCGGTAGACACCCTGATAAAGTAGGGAAGAAAAACGGAAGAGAAAGGAGAAAAAAGATTTGTGTCTTCAATTTTTTTTAGGAGAGGAGGAAAAATATCAGGAGATGAGACACAAAAACTTCAGGAGTTATAAGGGCCCTTAGAAAACAAAATATGAAATTCAGGAGTTTATCAAGAATTTCAGGAGGCGTACTACGAACCCTGTCAAGAGCTAAAGCACATAACAAAAAAGTTTTAATAAAATAAAAATATTCTTAATTAATTATATAATAAAAGAAAATCATTACAGCACAGCAAAGCCAGAAGGGAAAACAAATCTCGTTCAGACAGAAAAAAATTACCGTATATACTCGTGTATAAGCCGAGAAATTTTGGACAATTTCAGTGCCGTAAAAATCGGGGTCGACTTATACACGACTCACGAGACATCAAATTTCCAAAAAAAAAAATTCCATGTCCTTAAAATAAAACTAAATTTCAATCAAACTTAAGGTTTAGATACTATCTATTAAAAATAAGGACCCAAAAGCGGTTAAATCTTGAAGATGAAATAAGATTGGTATCTGTTCACGGTATCCACCATAATGATACTTAATTGTTAGTTCTCCACGTGATGCGTATTTTACACGTGTAGCTCTGGCACAGGGCAGTTCAGTCAACCAGTCTTTAAGGTGTAAAGAAAACATCGGTCCGTGACCTTGGCAGCATAGTCTTCACGCTTCACTGAACGTTTCAACTAAGATTCTCCATTCAGGGTCGGCAATGTCAAGGACACTCGGAGATGAAACCCGTTTTATTTTCATTGGGGTTGAAATTTAGCTTGCAAAATAAATAAAAATTACGATCCCGTTATGAACCGGTTTCTTCTTATTTTCTTCAGAAGGCTGGCCTACCTGGCCTTTTCCTACCTCGACTTATACACGGGTTACCGATTTTGGAAGGATATTTGGTTTAAAAATGGGGGGTCGGGTTATACACAGAGTCGGGTTATACACGAGTATATACGGTAAACATAAATTAGAATAGAAGAGAAACAAAAGAATACACCTAGATATGAAATTACATAAAGCTGGTTATCATGCTTCAAATTAAAGTGAAAAATAAAGATCCAAGTTGTCAATATTCAATAAAATTCAAATACTTTTTTTAAAATGTAGTGAAATTGTTGATATATTAGTTAAGTTCTTCTTTGATAAATAATTGTAAATTTTAGGTGCAAGATAAAAAAAAAATATATATATTGGCAAAAGATATCTTTAGAAAAATATGAAATATTTCATTCGATCCTGTATTACAATTGTTTTCTTTATGCGTATAAAGGTGTTTATTTTGATGCAAAAATAGTAAAAAAGATATATAAAAATACAATTAAGTTTTGCCTTGCTTCCCCACACATTTTATCCAAGATTAGCACAGTAAACTTTTTTTAATGAGAAGACCTGAATTACTATGCCTTAACAATAATATGAACACATTGAACTTCATGATGCAAAGACAAATTTAGACAGTCCAATGCCAAATTTTTCTCTTTATAAAGTAATTTTTCGTTCTCTGATTTGTTTGTAGCCTAAATGACTATTCTTTCCCTCATCCTTCCACACACTTTAGACAATAACCAAATACACCTTATAAATAAGTGAAAATTTACATAAACTTCAAACTACTAACTTCAAATTTAAGTATTTCAATAATTATTCATAATTTTTATGTTTTTTTAATCTTTGATATGATTGATCTTAATGTTTTAAGTAACACTGAAAACATAGATATTTAACTGATATTAAAATTAAATAAATTTTGAAGTTTAATGAGTTTTATGATTCTGATCTCAAAGTTTCTGAAAATTTTAATCATTACTTTTTCTTAATTAAAAAAGTCATAAGCATAATACTTTTCTCCTTAAAACAACTTTAAAATCTTCATATAAAGTAACAAAATAATGATTTGCAGCTTTTGAATGAAAATGGTTACAAAAGTTAAGATTAAATATATTAAACATTTAAAATAAAGTAATGCATTAGTTTTGAAATCACAACTGTTGCAAAAGAATTGCTTTGCCATGTTATCCCATTTTCACCAAGTATGGGAATCCTCATAACATCAATTTAAAACAAAATTGAAAAGAAAACAACATCCCATTATTTAATTAAGTTTTAAAATAGTTGTCATCTGCTGTATATTTTGGCATTTTAAAACTTCAAAAATATATAATTAAATAACTAGATAACATTTTCGTTTCAAATATGTTTTATTTCGATGTTATGTTGATTCTCATAGGTGGGGAAAAAGGGCTAACATGGCAAAGCAATACTTGTGCTTAATTTGTGATTCCAAAACTAATGCATTAGCTCTATGGGACTGACAATCCCTCTGAAGGGAAAGTCCCTTGCCTAATAAAACTATTATCTTTTATAAATAACAATTACTATGTCAATAGTTATTACTATTATACATTTCTATTTGTTGTCTACAATAATCAACAAATTTTGTAAAAAAAACAACCTAGTTTGATGCTTAAGTTACAACTTTCTTATGTATAAATAATTAAATTTGTAGATTTAAGCCATAAATTATAATGAGAATTAGGATACCAAATTGTCTGAAAATATTAATTATTATTTTACTTAATAAAACACGAAAGTTTCAATATTTAAGGCAATAATATGTTTAATTAACTTATAGGGTCATTTAAATAGTTAATTTACACTCACTTAACTATTAAGAAAAGGTTGTAAATAAGATCGTTTTTTAAACAAATTAATTTAAAAATGGTCAAGTTTTCATAAATACTTCTTTAGCAGTTATTATATGCATAATACATGTTAAATATTATCTCCAAGACATGAAAAAATGACAGTTTTATTCCGAACCGCATATGTAAACAAACAAAATAATCATTAAAATACCAAATAGATACGCCTATAAAGACTTTATATATGACGCTGCGAAAATCTCAATTCATGTTCAAATTATAATTTAATAGTAAAAACAATACAACTAAAATGAAGTAAGTTTAGGAAGGCAGTTAAAAGAAATAGTTTAGTTCAGAACTAGCACTTAGAAAAAACACTTCATACTCTCTTATTAATTCATTTAACACAAAAATAGCATAAGTATGTGTCATGCAACTAAAAATATCAAAAATTAATTTCATTCGAAAGATATAACAAAAGTATAGCAGAAATTACTTATTGTTTACATTTTGGCCTGGAGGTTTCTATTTGCCTAAGCCTATCTCAACTGTGGTTTCACTATCGGTATTTTAACTTTTTATCATCTGTACGACTATCTCGCATTAAATATTACATAATATACAATAAATTCAAAATTAAAAATCTGACAAAAATCTTTCGAAGAGACTTTCGGAAAGTGTTCTCTTCTAAAATGCCAACATTGACGGTGATCATATGAAACGTCAAAGTTTGTAACTGTACACGATAATAAAAGGATTTTTTTCAAGACAAATACTTTTGGGTTATTATTGACTTATGATTATTTAAATCAAATCTCACCATGTAAAATAACTACAGGTGAAAGTAAACATTTATTTGTAAAAAGTTCAATCCATATTATAAAAGATTGAATAAATAAACCAATGTTGACCGGCTAAGCTAGTGACTCAGTTACTCAGTAGTTGTAAACTTCGGAGATCTTGGAATAGGGTTGCTCAATGTGCAACAAAATCGCCATAATATGACATTCATCGCCAAATAAAAAAAGATTTTATTTAAAAAAAATGATAATGATAAATTCTAATCATAATCTCTAAAATTATTCAGTTAATATGATGATAAAAACTATAATTAAACTTAAACTTTTTTTGTCATCATTCATTTTGATTTTTGTAAAAAATTATTATTTATTTTGATAAGATAGAAAAAGGCAGTTGGCAAAAGTCAGATAATTTTTTTTTCGGTTTTTGAGTAAACAACAGACGTCTGTCACCGACTAAAATCATGGCTTCAGCATGTGGAATTTTAGCTTCTCGGTCTAAATTTTTAAATAAATTAGTGTTTTTCTCCAACTCAAGAACTCTTATCACGTCTGATATTTTCAACTCAAGCGTTAGTATTCCTGTAATTCTTAAAAGTTAACTGGTAAACTGTTTCGACATAAGGTCCCTTCTTATGTAATCATTAAATAATCTGATTAATTATTTGTATAATTTAAGATACTAATAAAAATGACATGAGATAACTTGTGTGTCTAAAATATATTAATTCAAAATTCATTGCATATTAGTTTGTCATCCAATGGTTAAACAATTTGCATACTGTTTCAAACTATATTTTTGTTTTGTTATTTTATAAAATATGACCATTGTGTGACCAAATTTAAATATTAAAAAAAAAAACTTATTAAATTCTTTACTTTTTTTTAATTTTGCACCTTTTCAACTTAATATATAATTTATTTGGCATGAAATCAATTCTATACACATAGTTATAAACAAGGGCCTTGAGACGATGCCTATCTCAGTTTATTTAGCCTTTGGCCTTTTCTGCGTAGGCCTAGGTGCCTACTCAGTTATTGGCTCATCACTTGACTGTGGTTCTGAATTACGACCCCCATAAACATTAGCCCATGGGCATTGAGCTAGAAGGGAAACTGGAGTGAGGTGTCAGCGAGCCGAAAACCCACTCGCACCCTTTTGATGGAACAGGGCAGAAAAGGACTATTTTCCCTACACTTGTATGCAATGCTTGTATGAGACCCCTCTATCATATTGTCTTGGGCTCCTAAATGTATTTTAACATTTTTAGTTCGAAAGAAATTAACTTTAAATTCCAACTTTTTAAAGAAATAACCATGTGGATCACTTCACTAACCAAGAACCAGCGAAGACGAACCCAATAGCGAAATAGGCAAGTTTCTAGGTTTTCTGCCCGGTTCGTTTCTGCTGCAGTGCCGTGTATTCCTCCGCGTTTCGTTGAACCGGCTCATTTGCTGCCCTGTTCAGTAAATCACACACCTCACTCCACGTTTCTTCTAGCTCAATGCCTTTAGGTAGCTCTGTTATTTTCTCTGATATTTCAAACTAACCTAACCAAAACAAAGTAACCAGTAAACTTCCCAAGCAAGCTTGTTACTCATTTATTGACCTCGAAAGGACAAAATGCACCCATAATCTACCTGGGCCCGTATACAAACCCAGGTCGACGATACAGGAATCAGGGGTCCTAACAATTGCACCAACACGTACACAATTGTATTTACTAACAACCATAGATATCATAGTTAAAGTATTAGATTGGCAGATCATGTTACCTCCAATGCTAACAACGGGACGCGCATGGAGGGCAAAATGGCCAGTGTTGGTGCCACTTTAAGGACAAAAATACTACGAAAAAAAACCATTTAATTCTAAAATTACAAAAAAAATACTAGAAAAGGATTTAAAGTCACTAAAAAGTATCCAAAATGCAGCTAGTATTTTTACGATATTTTTTTGTAATTTTAGAATTAAATGGTATTTTTTCGTAGTATTTTTGTCCTTAAAGTGGCAGCAACACTGCCCATTTTGCCCTCTTATTTGGCCTCCATGCGCGTCCCGTCGTTAGCATTGGAGGTAACGTGATCTGCCAATCTAATACTTTAACTATGATATCTATGCTAACAACCTATTAATAATTACCCTTGTTTAATGTTATTTTAGCCCCGTGTGTTTTCTTATAATGTCCGATACTTTTCTGATGGAGCCTCACTTGATGGAAAGCACAAGCTTTATAGTTTGGATCCAATCGACCATCATGAGTCGGTGAGTATTTCTTTCTGTGAACCAATCTATTTAAATCATTGTTGTGATTAGTTAAAAATCAACAAAACTATGAAACATTTTAGCCTAATTTTAATAAATATGATAATACTTTAAATACAGTAAAAAAAATAAATGTCATGAAAGTTTAAGGTGATAAAGGTTACCTGGGTAAATTTTAATCCTACGGTACTGCTTGGCGCATTTCCAAAAACTTGCTAACTTGGCGAAACTCGTGTTTTTTCCCGTTGCCAGCTTCATCGAATTGGTTGGGTGCGCTATACTAGCGCTGCTGTTCGCGAAACAAACCAAATTGTTTAAATTTTGAAACAATTTGGCAATTTAGGCAAATTTGTTTTCTCTAAAAACATCAGTATCCAACATGGGGCAGTACTGTAGGGCCCATTGAAAGCCTAAACACTCGTTTGGGGCGCCGGGCAATTTTGCTTTACAAACAAACCCCCAAAAAAGCAGTCTCTAGAGAAAATTCACGTTCAAAACCTCATGAAATGACGATAGAACAAAAAGTAATTAAGAACAAAATAATTCCGATAAGCACAACATCCGCGCAACCCACCCACAAAATGCCGTATCACCAAAAAAATTGTTTATCACCCTTTACAAAAGCGCCAAATCCCTTGGCAACAGAAGTACCGTCAAATTAAAATTAACCTTTACCTGCAAGGGCTCTGTCTTTGTCCAACAATTTAGGTTGCTAAAGTTTTTATAGAGTTCAAAACTATTCAGATGAAATGAAAATGTAGACTATTGTGGTATACCATTTGAAGGGTACAGTTGCTAAACTCACATTCTCCAAAGTAAAACTAAGATATAGGGACCGACCAGCCTCTCACAACTTTTCTTAGTGGTAAATTCCATTGGACAAAATCTCCAATGAAGGAGCCAGACCCTATATCTTTGTTATACTTTAATAACCCTCAAATAATACCTCTTGTAGAGGGAGTGCTTCTTAAATACTAGCAAACTTATACCCGTTCTTCGCACGGAATAAAAAAATATCAAATAGATTCCAAATATGTGTACCATGTACCCTGTTATAGGATCATAAACTTATTATTGTTTTCGCTCGTTATAAATTATAAAATCCCGTTTCATTGCCTTAAAATTCCAAAATGAAAAATACGCTATAAAATGCACTCATAAATGTCATCACAATTCCCTCATAAATACATAAAACCTTTTAGCTCATTTGGCGCGTTTTGGGAAATAATTTGGCGAGAAAATAGATATAGCTACCCACACCCATTATACAGCTCTAACACACTGACCTTCGAACAACCGACCAGCTTATAAATTATTTATAAAAGAAATTGCCAATTTGGCGAATTTTAGTTAATAATTTAGCGAGTTTGGCAACGTATTTGGCGAAAAAATAAAGACGTAAAACACTAATAGCTCTAGTGCGATGGCCTTTATTAACCATCATAGTTCCAGTTTTAGCTTAACTATACATTTATTGCTTAAATATGCATACATGCAGTCAACAGAAAAATCAATGAAAAAATCATCAAATAAACCCACAAAAAAATCCGGGAATGAAGACTGGCGGAATTACGTCACTTGAAATATGTCAATTATTTTTCAAATAATAAATTTAGTTTCTGAAAGTAATGACAAAAGAATAAAATAAACATTTTGAATTTTAAAGGTTTTCGTTAAAAGTTTTATTTAATTTTTTCAGCCGATGGCATCAGGAAAGAGAAAAAATGATCGGATTTGAGCGAAAGTGGTGTATTTTTTTCAGAAAATTCGAATTTTCTCTAAAAATGTAACAAATATGAAAAAACTAAGCCTCTGGTGCACACGTTGGTATTAAAGGGAATCTATCTTGAAAATTTCGAATGTCTGAGGGTAGTATAAGTAGGTCTTTTACGATCCGAAGACAGACACACACACAGACAGACTCTTTCTTTTATTATTATAGATGCTCCAAAAACACATAGCCGTGTACAATGCACCATCAAAAAAGTTGCTGTGCCTGCTCAGGTGTCAGCTCATCTTTTGACTGGTTCTAAATTGCGACGCTTGTCGCCCATAGTCCCCAATTGCTATGATAATTGAGCCTAACCTTCCAATAGACCTTGTGTAGCTCTAGTACAGCATTAAATGAACCCCACCACAGAAAGTTTTTGCATCCACTACTTCTTCCACTCAAATGTTGAACGAGAAGCATTGTGTGAAATTCATCAAAAATGACTTGACATCTTTTAACATTTGGTGATTTAATCATCACGTACTCATATCTTTTTTATCCTTCTAGAAATTTGATAAAATACTTATTGCAAATAGAGGAGAAATCGCCTGCCGGATAATTAAAACGTGTCGTCAAATGGGAATAAAAACTGTAGCCATACACAGCGATGTGGATTCAACTGCCGTGAGTACTTTTATTTTATATTTAAAATACTTTTTATAACAACGTGCAGAAAAGTCCACTTTTTTATATCATATTCATTCATAAATCGTTGCGAAAATGACACTTTATGTGCTTACGTCCCAGACAGTGCCGAAAGTAGTACTTTCGGCACTAGTGCAGTAAAGTAAATAAGAGTATCTGATTGGTAGAAAAAGAAAATGATGTCATGAATATCTCCATGGAAACTAAATGATGTCATGAATATCTCCATGGAAACTAAATGATGTCATGAAACTCACTTATTTCTATTGGTTCATTACTTTTGCATTTTCTAATATCTCCATGGAAACTACAAGTACTACAAAAATTATTAAAGGAAATTAAATAAGACAAAAGTAAGAACACAAATTTCACGCCAAACAATACTTTTATTTAACATGCATATTTATAGTAACATTTGATTAAAAATAGAAAAATATTTTACAACTTTTCTTTTACTACTTTGCATTTTCGAATATTGCCATGGAAACTAAATGATGTCATGAAAATCACTCATTAGTAGAAATACTTTTTTGCACGTTATTATAAAAAATATTGTAAGCAAGCACGTGCCAAATAATACTTTATTAAGCTCTTGTCATTATTTCACTCGACCTACGGTCTCGTGAAATAAAAGCCACTCGCTTAATAAAGTATTATTTTCGGCACTAGTTGCTTAAATAACTATTATTGCCATTTAAAGTATCACCAACCACCAATGAAATCCAGGAATGATTCTATGTCTCGTGAAACAAGCAGATTGTAGTTTTCTATATATAGAGAGGTATAGATCGAATTGATTATTTTCTATGCATTTTTTTTATATTCTGCTGTGTTGTGTCGAAGTATATTTATGAAAATCTAAACAAGTTTTTTTTTCATTGTTATTTTACTGATAAGTTTAAGTAAAAGGATGATTATAAATGTGAAGTCAGTGTATTTCTAATTTGTTTCTTGACATGTTCGATAAGGTACAAATATTTGGTTTCAAAAGACAATCATTAGATAGTTATTATTTTTTTCCCTTGTTGATTGCCTAATACAACAATATGTTACAAAACGTCATTGTACTTTGTATTTTATATTCGACTCGCATCTAATCGTAAGAATATTTTTTTACTGGTAAAGAAGAATCAAATTAATATTTCTTTATATTTTTTTGTCTATAAATAATTGGTGATTATATACTTGGGTATATTTTTAAAAATGCTGTCAGATTTACACTTGGTACATATAATTCTGTTTCCACACCAACCAATTTTGGTACTGAATAGTTCTGAAAAAACTTATACAGAATTATCCCTTTGGTTTTTCTGCTTAATTAATTTTCTATTGAGGTTCTAGCTGTTTTGTGAACTTTATTTTGGCCAAAACTAGAAGTTAATTCACTGAAATATTTATTTCGACATTATAAGACCCTGGCTCTAGGTTACAAATTATGTAACAACAATTCTATTATACAGGGTGTCTGTAAAAGAATGTCCGAGTTTTAATGGTATATTACAGGTGTTTATTTTATACTAAATATAACAAATCATACATGACATTGAAGGAAAACTAACCTAGTTTTTCCTATAAGTGCTCAATGTGTGCGCCTTTAGTGATACGGCACACATCCAAACGAAAATGCCATTCTTCCCATACTGTCTGCAGCAAGTCCGGAGTAATGGAAGCCTGTGCAATTCTACCGTGCGGTAGGGGTGGAACATATACACGATCTTTTACGAAGCCCCAAATGAAGAAATCGCAAGGCGTGATGTCAGGTGAACGACAATTACAATTTGAAACTCGGACATTCTTTTACGGACACCCTGTATTTTAAACATGTATTGCTTTTTTATGTTTTCTTCTGATTTTCATTGCAGCTTCATGTTAAAATGGCAGATGAAGCTTACTGTCTGGGACCTGCTCCGACCAGCAAAAGCTACTTGAACGTGGATGCCATTCTAGATGTTATTCATAAAAGTTCCACACAAGCTGTAAGTCTATTTTAAAAAATGTCTGTCTAACAGTGTTATATCCCCTACATATCTAGATATATATAATAATTAAAGAAAGAGTGTGTGTCTGTCTGTGAATCGTGAAAGACCTACTTATACTGCCCTCAGAAATTTAAAATTTTTAATATACCGTATATACTCGTGTATAAGCCGAGAAATTTTGAACAATTTCAGTGCCGTAAAAATCGGGGTCGACTTATAGACGAGACATCAAATTTCTAAAAAAAAAATCCAATGTCCTTAAAATAAAACTAAATTTCAATCAAACTTAAGGTTTAAATACTATCTATTAAAAATAAGGACCCAAAAGCGGTTAAATTTTGAAGATGAAATAAGATTGGTATCTATTCACGGTATCCACCATAATGATGTTTAATTGTTAGTTCTCGACGTGATGCATATTTTGCACGTGTAGCTCTGGCACAGGGCAGTTCAGTCAACCAGTCTTTAAGGTGTAAAGAAAACAACATCTGTCGGTGACCTTGGCAGCATAGTCTTCACTGAACTTAGTTTCAACTAAGATTCTCCATTCAGGGTCGGCAATGTCAAGGACACTCGGAGATGAAACCCGTTTTATTTTCATTTGGGTTGAAATTTAGCTTGCAAAATAAATAAAAATTACGATCCCGTTATGAACCGGTTTCTTCTTATTTTCTTCAGAAGGCTGGCCTTATTTCCAACCTCGACTTATACACGGGTTACCGATTTTGGAAGGATATTTGGTTTAAAAATGGGGGTCGGGTTATACACGGAGTCGGGTTACACACGAGTATATACGGTAGATTCCCTTTAATACCTATGTGTGCACCCGAGGCTTAGTTTTTTCGTATTTGATTTTTTAATTAATATTAATATTTTCAAAACGTGGGCATTTGTCTACAGTTTTCATTTGTTATTGTTTGCTTTTGTATTGGGCATGCACCAACACAAATTCGATTGTGTTTTGAAAATTTTAATAAGTAGGTATGCCTCCTAAAAAAGAAACAAATTTTCTATTAAGTTAACAGGCGCCCAAAGCAAGGCGGGACAATACAGCTAGTATATATGCATTTCATTAACATATAAACCTATAACCCTTTGAGGATCAGAGCAATCGCAACAAAAAATTCAAAATAGATTCATCTATTATCATTTGTTGTACGTACAATCTTCATACTCTTTTTCCTCCACCCTTAATGAGAAAGTATATCTGACTAAAAGGTCCTTATTTGGTTTTAAAAAAACAATATCTTTGGTAATGCTTCAAGATGCCTGTTTATAGCCTCTGGTTACTAAGCTTTAACATGCTCAAAATAATTTCTTTGATTCCCAAATTAGTGCAAAGGTTGACGCCTGATATTAAACCATTTCCAGTTCAAGGTATCAAGATTTTGACTTTAACATGCACCACATCACAAAATATTTTTAAGCAGAATTTTTCTTTAAAAAAAAAATACATAGACCTTGTAAAGTGTTACTATATACTATACATTGGTAGATAGTAACATTAGTATTAAGTAAAGGTCTTAGCTTTATATTTAAGTTAATGGGAAAAAAACATCAAAGTTGTAAATTTTTATTCTGGAACTAATTTTTCTTGTATTTAGAATACTACTAATATTTATCTTCAAAATGTTTTCTTGCAGGTTCATCCTGGATATGGTTTTCTCTCTGAAAATATGGATTTCGCACAACATTTGGTATGTATACAGCTTATTTTCAAAAATACATGTACATTTTCGTTAAGGTGATGCTATTTTGTGAACAATTTATGAAAATTAATAAAATAATTTAATGATAGTGTGCACATACAATTTCAACCGTCAATCAACGTTGGACTGTTCTAAAAAAAAATACATTTCTGAAATTTTTTCTCGCATAGCAGCTAATAATGCAAAAATAATAAATTAGGAATATTCAAAAAAGATATTCAAAAAACATTTAATTCAAATTAACAAAAAGCTCAAGAGCTTTAAAAATGCACACAAAAAATTAACTGCAATTTTGGTGATCTGTTTCTGCAAAATTGACCCATCCATTTAAATTAACAACTCCTTCAATGGAAACACGTGTATCTAAATAGTATTTCAAACTTAAAAGAAAAGCCTTTGGATGAAAATAAAACTGGTTTAGTTGTACTCCTTAACTTTTTTTCTTTCACTTTTAACGAAATTTCATTCATGTGTGGGGAAAATATCAGGTTTCCTCGGAGTGTACTTGACCTCCTTTTTCTTCCTTGACCTTGAATGGAGAAAAGAAATAGACTATACCTGACTTGTTGTTTATGTTTTTAAAATGCAGTTGGACAATGGTACAATCTAATGCATTTTAAAATGGCTCATTGTAACTAAACTCGATTCTTTTTCAAAATGTAACTAATTTTATATCTTTGTTTTTAGTGAAGGTTTAGCTATTGTTTATATAATATGGTTTTATGATAAGAATTTTTGTTATTTTGCGCTAGCATTTTTAGCAAATTTAGGTATTTGTGTTACCTTGCCGACTTATTCTTTTACAGTGCTATTTTTGACCAAAAAAATATTGGCTTTTACAAAAGTATAGTAGTTATTTTTTTAAATAAAAATTTCTTTATTTCTATTATTAGTAACTAAACTCCTTGGCGCAACAGCCCATTAGTAGGCCAAGGCCTGCCGTGCCCATTTCAGCTTTCGTGACCTAGGGCTCTGGGGTGCTAGGCATATGTCCCGGTAAGGTGGTCAGCCTCATGTGGAACCCCCAGTGTTTAGTTCCCAAGCATGCTTGGTACCTATTTTATCGACCCATTCAAGGGATGAAAGGATGGGTCAACCTCCCCCAATCCGGGATTCGATCTCAAGACCTGTGGCGGGGCAATGCGAAGCACTACCACTAATCTACTGGGCCTCATTCATATTATTAGTAACACAAATATAAAATGCAATCTGTTTTTAATGTCAAATATTGTACCATTAATGATGAAATTATATGAACTTCAAATTCATTTGCAAACAATAGCCCTTTCAAAAACACATCAAATGGTATTATTCACACTAGTAAAAATGTAATTAAATTTGTCAGTGATTGACTTAAAATTAAACAATATGTGACTTTCAGTAAATACACTTACAATTCTCTTGCAATGGTTAATGATGTCAAGCTTGACTTTCTTGTCCATTTTGAGGCTATTTTTTTTATTAACTTCTGTGCGATATAGCTGTTGAAACTATAAAATGCAAATGTGTTTTGAATGATCTGAGATAGAGAAAATTGACTTTTTTTAGGAAAAGTGGGAATTCAAAGTTCCAATTATTTTCATCAAGCTTGGTAGATCCTCTTACGAAAATTTCGATTGATCCAACAGTTACTGAAATATCTAGCCACACTCTTGTAGGATTTTAAACTAAACAACCAAACCAGAAACAGACTCTTCAAATTTATTTCCTAAAACTGGTGCTAATTAGCAGTTTGTTCTTCTCAACAGAATGCTTTAAAAAGGTTGCTTGTAAATTTTAGTGAAGTGTCTGCATCCTGTAGCTTCATTTTTAAGTCGTAAAAGTGCTGTCATGTTACACCGTTTTCGGTCATGTGTTTTCCATGGAATTGTAATGTGCCTATTTTGAGAAAAACTAATCCTTTTTTTAAGATTTTCAAGCTAGTAATGGTAAAAGTATGACATTTTTGTAGCAATCAAGTTCCTCATTGGACCTCAAAAATACTTTAGTTTCCTTAATTAACTGAGATGTGATGGAATCTTGATAAACAGCCACCGTTGCCAATATTTTTGTTTTTTCCAGGAAAAAATGGGAATTGTTTTTATTGGCCCAAATTGGAAATCCATTCATGCCATGGGGGATAAAATTGAAAGCAAGAGAATCGCTGCCAAGGCTCAAGTGAACACCATACCTGGATTCGACGGAGTTGTTGAAGTAAGGATTATTAAAAATAATGATAGTCATGATGATTTACAAAACTGTTTAGCTACTGTTTTCTTTTTAAAATTAAATTCAAGATACTTGTTTTACACAGATTACATAAAATAGTTAATGTGTAATATAAAATATGTTCAGTAGAATGTGTAATATAAAATATCTCCAGTAGAATGTGTAACATAAAATATGTTTAGAAGAATGTGCTATGAAATATGTTCCAAAGAATGTGTAATTTTTAATATGTTCAGTAATAATTATAAGAGCAATGTTACTGTATAATACGCGTTTTGGAGGGTGCTGGTTCTAAAAAAGTGGTTTTTAAACATTGGTCCGTCTCTATCTGAAACCACTCTACACTTTAACTTAAGGGGGGAATGGGCACGCTGGACCGCGGGTCTCCAAACTCAAGTGCCTCAGTGTTAATCCAATGGGAAAAAAACTATTTTCTCTGCCATATTTCTCCGGCTGTATTGAATATTTTTACTAACTTTTTTTTCTAATAATAAATGTAGATAACTTATCTTACTCTATCTTTCCACTTTTTGAAATTGCTTCAAATATTTTGCGTAAAATTATTTATTGAAAAAAATTTTAAATATTCGAACCCATTTCAAAAAGTGGGATTGTCGGGACCTGTAACCAGCTACATTTAACACATAAAAAAATCCTTTGGTAAAAAATATTCAATACAGACGGAGAAATGTGGCAGATATTTTTTTCTCCATCGGATTAACACTGATGCACTTTGCTTTGAAGACCTGCGGTCCAGCGCGCCCATTCTCCCTTAAAGAGCTATAGTGTTCAAATTTGGTACATGAGTTCCTAGTACCTGTGAGACGTTGTAATGAGGTTTTCGAGAAAATACTTTAAGGTCCCGTAATATAAAATTTCGCAAAAAAAAACTGCCATAAAACTTTTTAGGTTTAAAAATTGTTGAAATAACCTTATAGGGTATATACCTTGGAATCTATTTATTTTCTGAGTGGTTATTGCAAGTTGTGTGGTGTTACACAACTCTAGTTTTCGTTGTTTAAACATTATTTTCAATTGCCTAATATGAAAGATACAAGGTAATGAAAGTGATGTGAATGGGTCGAAAATCCGAAATTGAAGTTTTGTGTTTTATACACGTTTTGGAGGAAGCCGATTCTGAAAAAGTGGTTGTTGAACATTGGTCAGTGTGTTTGTCTGAAACCACTGAAGCTTGCACTAAAAGAGCTACAAACTTCAAATTTGGTACACAGGTTCCTTATGTCTGTGGGACGTCATAATAAGGTGTTCAAGAAAATTGTGCATGTACAATGGTACCTGCCATAGACATTTTTTGGTTTTAAAGTTATTGAAATTACCTTCTATGGGATATACACCCTGTCCCAAAAATATAGACAAAAGCATAAAATGCAATTCCTAGTAAAAATAAGAATGGGATAAAATGTTCTTCATGTGTGTATAGTTAAAATCACTCCATGAAATACAAGTTAAGGTTAATTTATTTGAAAAAACAACAAATGCAGAATTTATTAAAAAAACAAACAGAAAATGGGGTGTCCCATAATTATAGACAATATTTGTTTTGTAGATAATATTTAAAGTTAAGAAGCACAGTTGCAAATCTTAGTACTTAATCGTAATTCCATTACCTTTAATCACTACAAATACACGATTTTCCATCGGAAGTACTAAATTTTGCATTACCTCTGGGCTCTGGGGACAGTTCATACCATATTTGCCCCATCGCGTTTTTAAGATGGTTGGTCGAAAAATATTGGAGTCCATTTTCATAAGATTTTAGTCTGAACTAAGTGATGGCCAGGACATTGATATTATTCATCGTGAACCACATTATGTGGTTTGTTAACTCGACAAATATGTGACATATTTGTCGAGTTATTCACATGAATATAGGCACCCTGTCTTGTTAAAATACACAGTTTGGCCCCCCCAGCCAATCCTGTAGTGGAATAAAATGATCCTCTCCTGGTTCATCCTCATGATCCTCATCTGGTTACAGAATTTTGGACAATGGTGACAAGTGGTCTAGTAAGAAAAGACCTGGTCAACAAAGCAATAACGTCAATGAGCAGCGACATAATCATTCTTAGCATGGCATCTAGAAAATTATGTCATTACGACAGATTGCATCCAATTTTGACATATCGAAAAAATTCCATTAACAGAAGACTACTGGAATCTAAAGAATAACTTTCAAGAAAATTTTGAAGAAACCATGCTTAAAATTAAACCACAAAACTAGACGTTTAATCTGGGCAAAGAAAATGATGTTTTACGGTGATAAATGACTGTCAAAAATTTTTAGTGACGAGAAGAAGTGGAACTTCGATGGACCAGATGCATATAAATTTTACTGGCAAGATTTAAGAAGCGAACCCACAAGTTTTTTTAGTAGACAGCAAGGTGGAGGATCAGTGATGACTTGGGGTGGTTTTCGATTTAATGGACAGACATTTTTGGAAACTTGTAGCAAGAAAATGTACTCCCTAGATTATCAGAAAATATTAGAGGGTTATTTTATTCCACTACAGGATTTGCTGGACCAAACTGTGTATTTCAACAAGACAGGCTCTGTCCCCAGAGCCCAAAGGTAATGCAAAATTTAGTACTTTCGATGGAAAATTTGTATATTTGAAGTGATACAATTTAATGGAATTACGATTAAGTACTAAGATTTGTAACTGTGCTCCTTAACCATAAATATAATCTACAAAACAAATATTGTCTATAATTATGGGACACCCCATTTTCTGTTTTTTTTAAATAAATTTTGCATTTGTTGTTTTTTCAAATAAATTAACCTTAACTTGTGTTTCATGGAGTGATTTTTAATATATACACATGGAGAAAATTTTATCCCATTCTTATTTTTACTAGGAATTGCATTTTATGCTTTTGTCTATATTTTTGGGACAGGGTGTAATTACCTTTACATGTATGTATTGATATCCTGAGTGGTAATTGATAATTGTATGGCGTTACATACACATCCCAAGTTTTTAGCTTCCACACTATGTTTGTAACGTAAAAAATGGAAGGTATTATAATCGTTCCGTTTGTCCATCACCCACTTTCATAGCCGAAACTACAAATGCTACGGACAAGTGTGATACGTCAAAAAATTCAGCGCATCTCAAAATTAGAATACATTGAAAATTTCAGAAAAGAATTCAAATTCGAATTACTTCAATTATTTAAAAAAATTGCAAAATTTAATGCTCATTTAAAAAGCATAGGAAGCCATTTTTATTAGTTTTTAATCACCATTGCCATTTGCAACAATCGCTCGAGAAACTTTAATTCTTTTAGACAATAAATTAAAATTAAGCTATTTTTGCGACATCGATCAGTTTGAAATGACCTCAAATATATTTCACCATGAGGTTCTTTGTACGTTGATATGAAATGTTTTAATTCTATATAAAAGCGAGGAATATTACATATTCATTCTTTGATATATAAATTAATTTTTGCAATTGATAAGTAATAATTATTAAATTTTCGAAACGAAATAAAAGAAACTACCCAAATTTAGCATGTTAATGTTTAATATAGAATATTAATGCTGTGTTTGGCGCCTTTTTACCTGTTAAACACAAAGTTGTGTGGAAGCTGGTTTAAGTGACAGATTATGTTACAAACCTACTTGTTATTGTTTAAGCATTATTTTTAATTTGAGACCTAGGTTTCTATATCAAATTTTCTTTCAGTCTCCAGATGAATGTGTGAAAATAGCTAAAGATATCGGTTACCCTGTGATGATAAAAGCATCCGCTGGCGGGGGTGGCAAAGGCATGAGAATAGCTTGGAATGACCAGGAAGCAATGTAAAAGAACATAACATTTTACTTTTTAAATACTTATGCTTAAAATGTGTCGTCTTTAAGACTGGCGAATTTCTATTCTACTTTCGAGTTTATGACTTAAAGCACTTGTTTATAATTCATCGGATTACAAAACTTTCTTCCTTTACCCCCCTAGTGTGTTTTTCCAAGAAACAACGAGAGCACCATTGTTCTCATAGATATCATAGTTAAAGTATTAGATTGATAAAACTAATAAATTATAAAAAAATTCAATATACAAAACTTTTTGTAATAAAGTATTCATATATTTGCCAAAAAGTAAAATGCATTTTATATGCTATTTGGTTATTTGTTTTACTGGGGTTAATTTTAAATTTTTTTTATAGTAAACTGTGTTGTGTATTTACAGAAATGAATGTTGTATTCATAACACTTAGTTCCACACATAGATGTCATAAAGTATTAGATTATCAGATCACGTGACCTCCAATGCTAACGACGGGACGAGCATGGAGGCCTTTTAAGAGGGCAAAATGGCCAGTGTTGCTGCCACTTTAAGGAGAAAAATACTACGAAAAAATACCATTTAATTCTAAAATTACAAAAAAAAATAATAGAAAAGGATTTAAAGTCACTAAAAAAGATTCCAAAATTCGGCTAGTATTTTTATGATATTTTTTTGTAATTTTAGAATTAAATGGTATTTTTTCGTAGTATTTCTCTCCTTAAAGTGGCAGCAACACAGGCCATTCTGCCCCCTTATTCTGGTCTCCATGCGCGTCCCGTCGTTAGCATTGGAGGTCACGTGATCTGCCAATCTAATACTTTAACTATATGGTTGTTCTAAACTTATACAGGGTGCGTAGCGGTGCTTTAAAGTGCTTAAAGGTGCTTATTTTTAGTTTTAGATTTTAACGGCCCTTAAAGGTGCTTATTTTTTCTTTGAGTTTGTAATGGGTGCTTATTTTTTTAATTTAGGTCCTTATTTTTATTTAATATAATCAAGTAACGAAATTTTTTACCTTGCTTATTTCAAAGTTTTATGACCAAACTTCAAGACTTTGTAATCTATGCTAGTTCACGGCGAAAGCGCAGGAGTCTCGAGTCTCATTATTATTATTATAGTTTTAGTTCAGTACCGATTGGTAAACCAACCCTTGATGCCTCGTAAGAGTGTCTCGTTACTTTTGTAGCTCCGGTTCAAGTCTAATCGGACCAACCACAATGTTTTATTCTGATTTAGCTTTCTTGTGAGCCTTGACCTTGTGATCACAAGAACAGCATGAACGAGAACGTTAAAAGATTTTTTCTTGTTTACTATCGAAACTTTTTTAGGCATTTTTACTTAAAAAAAGTGCTAAAAGGTGCTTAATTTTTATATTGAACTTTTGCTACGCACCCTTTTATACTTTATTTGAGGCACTGCTGTGAGGTTTATCGCTACTTTTTTCCAAACCCAAGTAAACCCTCGTGGCGAAAAAACGAAAATAGCTACACCTAAGCCACCCTTTTCCTGGAAAACCACTTTAGGGGAAGATATTAATTTCAAAGCTTGCTTTGTAATCAGAAAAACTAGTCAAATGCAAAAGTAAAGTTTTGTAACAAAAACCTTCTTTTTACATATGAATTATTTAATGGTTGAAACATAATATAATATATGGTTTTTGCTTAGAACAAATTTATTTTCAAAAGCAATAACTTATTAGATTCTAAATGTAAAACAATCTAATATTTATAGGAGGGTTTACATACAATTTCCGTCAACTGAAATTTTAAAAGAAAAGAACATGGGTTATTTATTTCCTATCGGCTCAATCCCCTATTACACTTAGCCAATCAATTTTTTTTTTAATTCTTTAATTTGTTATGTCTTCATTGAAAACAAAAATTAATATTTATTTCTAATTGTTGTTTTTTGAAATGTTAAAGATTTAGTGATTTATATTATATCATTCATTTGTAGTGAAGGCTTCCGTTTTTCATCACAAGAAGCTAAATCTAGTTTTGGAGACGATCGCTTACTTGTTGAAAAATTTGTTGACAACCCTAGGCATATCGAAATTCAGGTTTGAAATTTTAAAAAAATTTTATATTGATTATAAAAAACCTTCAAAATGCTTAATTTTGGGCAGATATTTTGTTTCAATTTTCAGTATGATGCCCTTTTTAATTTTATGACTTCATTTTTTTCTGTGTATAAAAGAATTTATTTTTGTGATTACAAATCAAAATATTTACTTAACTGCAATTTGTTTTCTTTTACTCTTAATTAATTTGATTATTCTAACAATCATTCTTTAAAAAAAAATATAAAGATAAATGTATAAGTTTTGAATGTAGTAGATAATTGTGTATCCATACTCAAAGGCCACTCTAACAGAAGAAATTACAAAATTATGAGATAAAAAAAAATTGTGTCATTGTATGTGGTATGGTGTTATGTTTAATGTTAGGCAGAATTCTGTAAAGCTTTTAAAAATGTGCCATATACTCCATTACAAATGTGCCAAAATACTCAATTTAGTCAACGCACAGTCATTGCTTGGAGATTGGCTTTTATTCTATCGTAAATTCAGTTATTCAAAAAAGTGAGACATGGATGGCTTGGGTTTTAACTTTAATAGTCGAACCAGAGGACATGGTTAGAAAATTTAAAAAATCCTGTTTCAAAAAGAGGTAAGAAAACATTATTTTTACTATAGAGTTATCAATGATTGGAATGCTTTGCCAGATTATGTTGTATATTCGAAGAGAGTACAATAATTTACAAAGAATATTGATTGTTGTTGGATACTGGTCCAGAAGTTAACTAATTACCAACCTTTCTGGGTCTTTGGTCTGTTGTTGGCCTTGTTTCACGAGGGATCCGGCAACAGCTCCGCGGTCTTGTTTCCATTTTTCTCGAATTACTTTTTGCCTTGGTATTCCAAATTGAGTTTTCTAAGAATATCTTAGTTTTTTTTTTAATTCCAACTTCTTTCAATGCAAGTTTTCCTTGATAAATGATTAAAACAACCAACAGCACAGCAAGAAGTTGTAATTTTAAAAAATAACAAATATAAAATAACTTATTCTTAGAAAACTCAATTTCGAATATCAACAAAAGTAATTCAAGAAAAATGAAAACAAGACCGCAGAGCTGTTGCCAGATCCCACATGAAACAAGCCCATTGTATGTGTATTTATATTGGTTGGTATTATACAAAATCTTTTATACATTGTTCTAGGTTTTATGTGATAAATTTGGCAACGGAGTCTATCTAAACGAAAGAGAATGCTCAATCCAGAGAAGAAATCAAAAAGTTATTGAAGAAGCCCCAAGGTAATGAACACTATTCATATGTTACATCAAAATTTTCTTAAAATTGTACAAGGTTGAATATGAAGTGCAGTAAATTATATAAAATATTTATTATGTACTCATATTAATAAAAGCTATAAAATGACATATATTCATAGATATCATAGTTAAAGTATTAGATTGGCAGATCACGTGACCTCCAATGCTAACGACGGGACGCGCATGGAGACCAGAATAAGAGGGCAATGGGGCCAGTGTTGCCACCACTTTAAGAAGAAAAATGCTACGGTATCTTCAAAAAATACCATGTAATTCTAAAATTACAAAAAAAATATTAGAAAAGCAATTCGATCATTTAAGCATTTCAAAGATTCCAATCATTTTAGTGACTTGAAATGCTTTTGTTGTATTTTTTTGTAACTTTAGGATTACATGGTATTTTTTCGATGATGCCGTAGCATTTTTCTCCTGAAAGTGGTGGTAACACTGGCCCCATTACCCTCTTATTCTGCTCTCCATGCGCGTCCCGCCGTTAGCATTGGAGGTCACGTGATCTGCCAATCTTATACTTTAACTATGATATCTATGCATATATTGAATCAATTTTAACCCCAATGTGCTATTACTGTAGCAGTCTAATTTCTCCTCCAGTCAATAACTTTTTAAAGCATGAAAAAAAATCAGATTTGGTAACTTTTCGCATCATTTGGCAAATAAAATTTTAATAGTGGAAACCAAATTTTGTTAATTTGTTTCCTTTAAGAAGGCATTTTGGATATAAAATATAAATTTTAAGCTTTATAACCAAGAAGATAATTAAAAAATTTTGTTTAAAATATAAAATTAATGTCCGGGGGGCAATTCAAAGGATTTATGGTGTTAAAAACGAGAAAACAAGTTGTCAGTGGAACTGAGTTTTACTGTATTAATTTTTTTTTTGTTATCAATGATCTTCCTTTTGTTGGAAATGGTTTATTATTTTAGCATTATATACTATTTTATTACAAAAGTTTGTCATTATAACAAGATATTGTAACTTTAAGATCTATGGACAATTCAAAGGATTTATGGCGTTAAATATGAGTTGTTAGTGTATAGTCTGGCTGCCACAACTTGGCATCCCAAATATTTCTATTGTGGAAGATTTCACTTTGAATGGTTTTAAGCCGAAGGAGGCAGGATTGCCAGCTCAAGGCGTTTGGCGAAAGAGGGGATTGTTGGACAAGTTCGATTGTAAATAATGTATCACACTAGAACTACACATCAGTTATCAGCGATATAGGATTGTTGTTGATTGCTGGTAGCGGTTAGCGATTATACAAACGTGTATTTCTTTGTTATCTTGACTTGATCATTAATCGATATAAGAGTGAACCCGATGCAAGTTCGATCTACCCTTCAATTGATAATCTGTTTCTAAACCTTAAAGAAATATCCTTCCATAAAAGCAATGAATTGCCAAACATAGTAACTCTTGCCCAAAAAAAAAACCTTCCTTACCTTTTTTTGAAGTGGACTGTTCCACAATCAAAAGTTGTGGCAGCCACACTATAACAGAGTTTGATTGTATTGGAAATATTTTATTTACTAATATTCTTGCTCTTGTTGGCTCTGTTTTTTACTGCGCTATAATGATTATTTGTTCCTTTCAGCACATTTGTTGATGAAAACTTACGAAAAGCCATGGGAGAGCAAGCCGTTTCTCTTGCACAAGCGGTAGGATATGATTCAGCAGGTATGAATTATTATGTAACCTCTACAGTCATATTATAATCTTTGTTTTTCACAACACTATGTAGCTTGTGAATAGCAACGTAGATAACAAGATCTTTAGTATGATGTCTGATAAAGAAACGACTTTTAGAAATAATAAAAAAAACTAAACGCCTCGGTGCAACAGCCCATTAGTGGGCCAAGGCCTGCCGTGCCCATTTCATCTTTCGTGACCTAGGGCTCTGGGGTGCTAGGCATATGTCCCGGTAAGGTGGTCAGGCTCACGCAGAACCCCCAGTGTTTAGTTCTCAAGCATGCTTGGTACCCATTTTATCGACCCACTTAAGGAATGAAAGGATGAGTCAACCTCGCCCAATCCGGGATTCGATCCCCGGACCTGTGGCGTTGCAAGGCGAAGCACTACCATTAAGCCACTGAGCCTCAGAAATAATAAATGGTTTGCTTTAAAATAAAATGGTGAAAGTTATTTCGAATCATAAAATGTTTTTAGATGTGGTGACTGCTACAATTATTTAAACTTCTTAGATATACAGGTATCATGTGTACCGATGGAAAAACTATGGGGTTTTCTATCAGAACTCATGATTTTTCAAAAACTTAATAAATTTATTAATTTTTTTTTTCAAAAAATTAGGAAATTTTATTTTCAAATGAAATAAATTATACCTTCCACATTTTCAAAATATTCTCTTATTGCCTAAAAAGTGTGAGAAAATATCTGGTTTTTTTATCTTCAAACCCTTAGTGATAAAACATAAATTCAAATACAAATTTAGCATACAAATACTTAAGGGGGGGCGATACATGTAAAAATCGATTTTTTTTATTTCATAAATAATTAAAATAACATCTCAAAAATATGCCTGCAAATTTTTAGAATGAAATTTGCATTATTTATTGATTAAAAACTCATTTAAATGCTTCACTTCAACTCGGCGCTTGAGGGCTTTGTCAAAACTTTAGGCACGTTTGTCTCAAAACTACTTTTTTTAAATTGACGAGCAAGATAGCTCAAAAAGTTATCAATCGATCCTTATAAAATTTGGTATACGTCTTCTCTATAGTATTATCTTCTAGTTGAACCTCAAAAATGCAAAAAAAAAGTATTTTTGTTATTTAAATTCTGTTAACAAAATACGATTGTTTTAGGTACTGTTGAATTCCTTGTTGACTCGCAGAAAAACTTCTATTTTCTGGAAATGAATACAAGATTACAGGTAATTGTTTAACTAATGATTTTTTGGTGTGGTTTATTTTAATCATTTATTTAAAAGATATATTATACATATATTTTAGGTGGAACATCCTATTACCGAGTGTATTACTGGTGTTGATTTGGTACAGCAAATGATCAGAGTTGCTAAAGGTAACCTTACTTATAAACATTTAACTTATTTTTATTTTGCAATTCAGAGCTTTTATTACGGGGCTCAAACCTCTGCTCACTAATGCTTGCTAACCCTCTGTTGCTGTTTAGAATGTTGATTTACTGGGTTAAGCTCCCTCACAGTAGAACTTTGAATACCTCAAAAATCAATAACGGGTTATTGATAGTTTCATCGCACCGGTTCGTGGCCGCCATTGTCTGCTGTGACACAATCAATCGAATTTTATATATACAGTAGAGTCCCGGTTATGCGAATCCTGGTTATCCGAAATTCGGCTTAGCCGAAAGGCTCCGGAATTTTTTTTGGCTAAAATATGAAATGCACCGCATAACTATATAAACGCATAAATAAAGAAATACACAAAAAAATTAATACGTACTTACAAAGTTGGATTTATTTTTCAAAATGTGTAGTACTATTTTTTTTTTTTTTGCTGCTCAATTTGGTTCGTGTTAAAGCAGCCCTGTCCCGCCATCTTTTAAACAAGAGAACGTCTGAAGTAGTGGCTTCACCTTGCGCTTCTGTGAATCTAAGGGCCTGATCTAAGATTTTTGTAGCTTCCGTATGTGAAATGCTGCTTTTCTTAGACTCTGGCTCATCTTCATTATCGGGTTCTTTTTTCGTCCCAGGTTACCGGTCGTCTTTCTAGGGCTGCGGTGGATGATTCCCAATTATCCGAAAATTCCTATGGAATATCGATTAACCGAAAGTGCTCCGGTCCCGTACCTTGCGGATAACCGGGATTCTACTGTAGTTATATTTCATAATGATGGCTACAAGATTTTATTCAATTATAGGATTATAGATATTTTACAGATCCTTAATTTTAACAGACTTTCATTGAATCGATTTTCAAACATTTTTCTCTTCGGTTTTTTGGGGTCTTCCTTGCATCCTTAAAAATTCTACAATACCTTTGACTTTTTTTCCCATTCATTTTTCAAATAGTATTTTTTGTTAAGTTTAAAGCAATTATGTCCATATTAAGTTAAAGTAGATTTGTGAAGCGTTAACGAAGCTTGAAAAGTGAGGAAGCCACTGTATTATTAAAATGTCTTACAGATTAACTGTATAATATATAACTTTAGACTAGAAATAGTAGCCATTTTAAATCTATGCAATATCTTTCATTTTTGCTAGAAACTTATCCTTATTTTTAAAACATAGTACCTTTAATCATCCTTACCCTATTGGAAATTCCCATAAAAAAAACATTAAAAATTTTAGTGTGTTATGGCCCCAATAAAATTTTATTGGACCAATAAAATTTTACGCGACCCGTAAAATTCTATTGGTTTACAAAACTTTATTGGGGCCATAACACACTAAAAAATTTATTGGTTTTATTTCCAATAGAATTTTATTGGACCAATAAAATTTTATGCAACCTGTAAAATTCTATTGGTTTGCAAAATTTTATTGGGGCCATAACACACTGGGTTTTATTCCCAATAGAATTCTATAGGACACATAAATTCTATGGGACCAGTAAAAAACCCCATAAAACTTATGGGTTGTAGACCTATAAAATGTATGGGGATATGGACCCATACTTTTCATAGGTCCAGTAGAAGTATATTATCTAATTTCAAGATCTAAGCTAACCTTGTGTTTATTTTATTTTTTCTAGGTCATAAACTTAAAATAAAGCAGAGTGATGTTGGTATTAACGGTTGGTCAATAGAATCAAGAGTTTATGCAGAAGATCCTTATAAGAATTTTGGTCTACCATCAGTTGGCCGATTATATAAATATATTGAACCTTTGCATCTAAAAAATGTAAGTATTTTTTAGTGATTTTTAGCAAGATTGTATTATTTAAATAATAGATTGTACTAAAACAACTTAACTAAAATCCTCGGCGCAACAGCTTGTTAGAGGGACAAGGCCTGCCGTGCCCATTCCAACTGACCAAGGGCTCTGGGGTGCTAGGCATATGTCCCGGTAAGGTGGTCAGCCTCACGCGGAAGCCCCAGTGTTTAGTTCCCAAACATACTTGGTACTCATTTTATCGACCAACTTAAGAGAGGAAAGGCTGAGTCAAAACCTCGCCCAGTCCGGGACTTGATCCCCGGACCTGTGGCGTGGCGTGGCAATGCGAAGCACTACCACTAGGCCACTGGATCTCTGATTGTACTAACTAACAGTTATTATTTAACAATCAAATAATTTTCAAGACAACAGTCATAAAAGTGCCGATTTTTTTTGTCCCACAAAATTATATAAAAATATGTGTATTAATAATATATATAGAGATTAATTTTTATTTGTTTTTATAATAGTTTGTCATTTAACAAAAAATTAAATAAAAAAGGAAATGAATAAGTTTTAGTCTTATTGGCATGTTACTACTGAACTCCCCACACCTTAAATATTGCGGGAGCGAGTAATACAGGGTAAAACGTCACCCTGTCATTTTCGCAGGGGCTGGGGAGCCCAGTCGGTTAGATGCTAGCCTAGCATGCAAAAGGTCCCGGGTCCGGGTATCGCCAAAATAACTGCCTATCTATAAACGGCCCGTGCAGCCAAAAATGTCTGATGATACCCTGTGTAGAGGGAGTGCACGTTAAAATACGCTCCAAAGTCCCAACGCTGCGTACGATGTCGCCTTAACGGTTGCGTGGGTGCCAACTCGGGTGTCGGCTCGTCACTTGACTGTGGTTCTAAAATACGACGCTCATCGCCAATAGCCCTCATGTAGCTCTAGTGCGACCATAATTCAAACTAAACTAAACTGTCATTTTCGCAAGAGTGAGAAAAAATGGGTTAATTCTTTCAAACACAGATTCGGTTGTGTATTTTCTTTTCCTTAACAGTTGCGTTGGGTGCCAACTCAGGTGTCGGCTTGTCACTTGACTGTGGTTCTAAAATATGACGCCCGTCGCCAATAGCCCTTGTTTAGCTCTAGTGCGACGATAATTCAAACTAAACTGTCAATTTCACAAGAGTGAGAAAAAATGGGTTAATTCTTTCAAACACAGATTCGGTTGTGTGTTTTCTTGAATTTCTAAGAATTAGATTTTTTTTTACTATAACATTCTCTTTGGCAGCTTTCGTTATTGCTCACAAATTGCAGTAAGTTTGCTGGTTTGTGATTACATTAAAAATAGCTACAACAAATCTAGTTTCACTTTAAAAGATACAATTCCACTTCTAAAAAAATATAAACTTTACATTTTTCTTTATATTAATTTTTAAACATAATAAAACTATATTTTTTTAAATCTTTCGTTGTAAATTTAAAATTTCAATTACCATGTTTTTATTTTTATAGCTGTTAAAGCCAATAACTGAAAATGTAGATGATATAATATTGCGGTTTCTTCATAATTTTTTCAAAAGTTTAATGAATTTCTAAATATTTATTATTATAAATTTGTAATAGATGGAATTAATCCATTAACGTTAGTTAACTTTATTGTTTACTTTTTTAGGTAAGATGTGATAGTGGTATTCAGGAAGGCAGCGAAATTAGTATTTATTATGATCCTATGATATGCAAGGTCAGTACAATATTATTTATGTAAAGTTTGTCGCAGTAATAAATTAGTGTTATTATCTAAACTGTAATACTTTTTATTAAAAAAAATTATGAGCACTATATGAAATTCTAGAATGTTATTTATAGTTATTATTTACATTGGTAAATTGGAAATTTGAGTTATTCAAAATTATTAAAACTGTATCAATTCGTTAAAAAAGGTGTATCGAATCACACAAATGCTAAGTAAAATAGACTTTATTTTCCTCTGAACTGTACTGTTTTCATTCATAAACTATTTATTTATATTTTCTTACATGAACTTATTTAGATTCAAAATAAGTTTTCATTTAAATAACCAAATAAAATTATTCTGCAACTTTTAGTTTTTAAACTACTTTAGGAAAAAAATAAAAGTAGTTTTTATTTTATCAGAATACACTTTCAAAGTTAGCCTTTGGAATGCTAATACAAGTTTTTGTATTGGAATCCATAATGTAAGTACTTAATTAGAAAAGTGTTAATATTAGCAGGCTTAGGATTAGCTATGAGCATGTTTGTGCTTTACTAATCCTTTTAGTGGAATGATAATTTTGTGATTTTTTGCTATTAATCTTTCTGGACCATTTAATTAAGCACATTTAGTTTTTCTAATTATGTTATGAAACATGATAAGAGAAATTTTGCTTTTGTTCAATAGTGTTCTGTACAAAATTGAAAATGACTGTGATATAGGGATTGGTCTGTTGGCGACTTTTGTCATTCCTGAAATAATATCAACCAAGGAAAACCTATTGCTTTACCTATCAATACTTTGAATTTCAATGTTTGCCAAAATTTATATACAGTAGACATCCTCTTAATCATCTTAAATAAGACTGAGGGCAAGTCGGTTAAGCAAAAATTTGTTAAACTGTAGAAGTGAAATTTATTAAGATTTGGACAGACATTTGATTGCAGTTGTACATTGATCATGTTTGCCTTATAAATAAATGCACAATTAAAGCAAAGCACTATTTTATTCAATGTATTCTAGTTTTACAAGTTACATACCATTAAAAAAAGTTTTTTTTTTGTTCAATCCTAGAAAATTGGAAATTTAAAACATGGTTTCGTAATTTTTTAATCAGCATCATATGGGTGGGGGATCGATTTTGAAAAAAAAAGTCGTTTTTAACTAATTTTTACATTTTAGGAGTAAAAATATTCATCCGGTTATATATATAAAGCGGAGATTCAACTAAAAGAAGTCCAGTTAAGAGGGAGCCTACTATATTGTTCTTTGTTCAGTGAAATTAATATTTGCTGCATATCACAGCTATTTCCATTATTCTCAATTTCCCCAAAAATCAAACTCCAGGCTAAATTTTGATCTACCATTCACATTTTTCATAAAATACCACTTTTTTAAAAAAAATTAGAAGTATTTAAAAAATTATAATGTTAAATATTTCTGACTCTTATTTGAACCATGTATCATTTGGATTCTGATAATACTTACAATACATAGAAAGCATGACTTCGTTTCAAGGCCTTTATTATAAATTTTTTTTGTATTGACTAAATCCTATTTTAATGACATAATTTTGCAGCTTATAACTTATGGCCCTACCAGGGATGCAGCTATCGGAACTATGATCAATGCTCTTGATGCATATGTTATTAGAGGTAACTCTTTATTCAGTTGAACCCATAGATATCATAGTTAAAGTATTAGATTGGCAGACCACGTGACCTCCAATGCTAACGACGGGACGCGCATGGAGACCAGAATAAGAGGGCAAATGGGCCAGTGTTGCCATCACATGAAGGAGAAAAATACTACGAAAAAATACCGCTTAATTCTAAAATCACAAAAAAATACCATAAAAATATGAGCTGCATTTTGGAATCTTTTTAGTGATTTAAAAAAAAAACGTAAGACGCTTTTTTAGTATTTTTATGGTATTTTTTGTAATTTTAGAATTAAACGGTATTTTTTCGTAGTATTTTTCTCCTTAATGTGGTGGCAACACTGACCAATTTGCCCTCTTATTCTGGTTCCATTTGCCTCTTATTCTGGCGCGTCCCTTCGTTAGCATTGGAGGTCACGTGATCTGCCAATCTAATACTTTAACTATGATATGTATGGTTGAACCCCATTAATGGGAACTTGAAGGGAGCACTGATACATTCGGCGTAAACCGAATTTCATGTTAGCTGTCAGGAATTTTTTTTGCATTAAACCAGTGAATAGTTTTCTAAAAAATTGCTTCTAAAAATTATTCTAATTTTTCAAAATAATACACTAATAATACATTATACAATTAGTAATTCAATTAATAAAGTTCATTTGGAGTCATAAATACTATAGAAAAATTAGGAAATTTTTTAAGGAACTGCAATTAAGAATGCATTTTTTTAAATCGTTGAAATGGGGCTTTTAGCTACACTATATTTCGAAACAAATTCTGCTTTTTTTTAAAAAAAAACATTTGTCATCAATATCATTGAAAAAATAATTGTTTCGTTTCTAAAAAAATACTTCTGCATTCGATTCATTTTGAATGAAAATCAATAAGTTTAAATGCGAACCACTTCTAATTTCATATGATCTTTAGCTTTGTTCTCTGTAGAGGAATACATCCGCTTTTCATAGCGTAATGGATCATCCTACAACTTTTAGCCTCATTCATTGAATTAAAACTGACGAATCATTTGAGATCTCTTGATTTTCTCAGAAGTACAAATTGTTCATTGCCTTTTTTTTTAAATTCTTGTTTCATTTGAACTTGAAATTACTAGGGAGAAAAAAAGCCAAATTCTGATTTTTTTTGTTCAGATTAAGCGGAATTTCGCCTAAAGCAATTTCGCATTAAGAGTTTTTTTAAAAAAAAAATCCTTAAGTACATTTTCTATCCTTGTATAAAGTCTATGTTACTAACCCTTTTCGACATGAAAACATATTGCATTTGTCTTATAAATTTTTTAAATAAATTTCTTTGCTAGGTGTAAGCCACAACATTCCACTGCTGAGAGACATCATGACTGAATCAAAATTTGTCAAAGGAGACATCAGTACAAAATACTTGTATGAAGTGTATCCTGATGGATTCTCAGGTATGCCTTTTTTTGCTTTATTTAACTCATTAAAGACAAATTTTCACGAAAATTTGCCATGCGAAAGTATGATTACTGCTTAAGTTTATCTAAATAAACAATATATAAAACAAATGAAAAGATCATAGTCCTGAACAATTTATGTAGGAAAATTTTAGTTACCATTAGTAATTTTAGTTATAAAACGAATTTTTAAAAACTTACATTCGATTCAAAAATGAAGATCCTAATGGAATTTACAAAGTCGTCGTTACTGGGTTAACTAAAAAATTTAGTGCAAGTTGGATATAAAATTTATTGTATTGATTTTTCTTAAAAACATATGGACAGTTTAATCTCAATAATATTAATGTATGAAAAAATAAAATGGTGTTGATAAAAAGATAGGTACTTTTCTGTTTTGCGGGCCATAGCAATAAAGTCACCAAAAATGTACAACCGCCGCCAAACAAAATATTTCCAATGGTAACCTTTAACCGTGTATACTGTATTTTGTCTCCAAAAAATTCTGTATGTTCCCAAAATTTCAGTTGGGCGAGATTTAGGCGTACAAAATGAAAAAGTATGTTCGATATTTGGCAAAATTTTGTTTTTTAAAAGCCTTAAAAGCATTTTATATTTGTTTTTTTGCAATTTACTTTATAGGAAAGCAGCTAACTGAAACACAATTGGAACATTTAGCTTCGCTATGCGGGTGTATTTTTGTTCGAAATGAAACTAGATCCAGGCATTTCTTGAATCAACCTCTGTAAGTCACTTGTATTAGTTATTGTTTAAGGAATGTATTTAGATTACTTTGTCTCTGATTAACGGTTTTGCATGTTTTTCTATCAAACAATAATTTTCTTAGAACACTTTTATTTCTCTTATCAATGCAATTGCTATTTAACTGTTTTTCAAAAAAAGAAAAAAAAACAGTTGAACTTTGTTAACGTGAACTTGCTTAACGTGAAATTTCGTTTAAAGATGAACCGATAATATTTCCCCGGCCTATAAAGCTTTGAGCTAATGCTATAAAAATTTCCTTACTCTTTAGTATACAGTTTGGAGTCTTACTACTCCAAAGGAACTTTATTAATTTAATTACTAATTATATACATGTATTATAAGTGTATTAGTACATTATTAAATTAGAATAATTTTATAATTTTTAGATGTTATTTTTTTTTAAATATTCAGTTGTTCAATTAAAAAATATTCCTGATGGTTAACATGAAATTCGGTTTAACACAAAATGTTTCAGTGTCCCCTTCGAGTTTGCTTTAACGGGGTTCGACTGTAGCTAAGAAGCCTTGTTCCCAGATTTTTTCTTTTGAATGTAATATGCTGCACCCTATCTTTAATACCCATACATGCAGCTGATTTTATTAGGTAAAACACTGAATCACAATACAAAGATTCAGTATCAGTTTTTTTAACTATATTGGAAAAACGAAACTTTAATCCATTTAAACTCTGAAAAACAAAATAAATTTTTCCCTTTCAAAATTAGTTTTTAAAAACAAAAGCTTTCATTATATATATTTAGATGTTATTGGTAGAATGAAAATTTTGACTCATTGAAAACCATGTCAGATAACAGAAGTCCCATTGTGGTTTTTAAGTAGCTTTTTTAAAAGGAATTAATTTAAGATATTAAAGTTAATAGGTTGAGGTAAAATCATAGTTAAACATTACATGAACATGATAAAGCTACTTCATTGTTGTACAATTCACTGCCACATTACATCAAGAAAGTTAAACTAAAGTTGCAACTGCACTTATGAGAGGTGTTATTGCAAAACTCGCTTTCTCCAAAGCATAACTAAGATATAAGGTAAGGCTTGTTCATTGGCGACTTTGTCTATTTGAATTTACTGTTTTCAAAAGTCGCCAATGTATGGGCTGGGCCCTTTATCTTAGTTATACTCTTTTAGAATGTGAGCTTAGCAACTACATACTTCATAATGCAGCTATATGTGTCCAATCTAGCTAACGTGACTAAGGGCACCATGCTTAGGATATTGCTGGTCAATTAATCAAACTAATGTTTTATTTGCAATGTTTGGCTCCCAAGTTAGCTTAATCCTCGTATGGCTGAGAGATCCTTGCTCAACCCAGAGTCTTTACCTGATAATAACCCATCTGCTACTATTGAATCCCCATGCTTTATCAAGAAAATAAAGTAGGCTTTTATCTTTAAATAATTAGCTCCATGGAGCCATAAGTAAGCATAGCAATTGGCGGTCTAAAGTAACCTCAGAAATTAGCTATAATATGGTTAAAGGTATACTACTACCATTATCTATTTTGGGTCCCCTAAGGGGGGGAAATTGGTGGAGCTGTTATACCAAGACCTAATGTCATTCTTGGGTTTTTTAATTTTTAACCAATCTAGGGAAAAAGGATTGTTATAAATGTATTTTTTCTAAGCCAAAGATTTCCTATGGCTGTATATATAGAATATTTTTAAAAATGTTTTTTTAGGTGGTAATTTCAAACTGGCTTACAGGGCACTTATAATACTAGCTTTCTTTTTGTAAATCGGTTTGAATTATTTTTGTTATTTACCTTGAAATCAATATATTTTTAACAACATTCGTACCAATTCGCATTTCCGTTCGTTTATTCGTACCGATTTCAAAAAGTGGGATCATAGAATTATGTTAGCAGCAGTTGATTCTATCCTATGTTGGGCTATACGGGAATGAGAACGCCGACTCTCTGGCAAAACTTGGCACAAATGAACCCCTTCCGGAGAAATTGTCACTCACATCCTCGGGAATTCACTCCGTTAGAAAGAAAGGTATCCAGCTAGCCTGGAAAACTCCCCCACCTGGTACTCTGGGGATAAGCCATGTCGCGCCTTGATCTTCAGGAATGATAGAGGTGATCAGCCTGCATACACTAGGTTCATCAGTGGTCACCTAAAGTGCATGAAATTTGAACCGCAGAGATAGGTCTATCCAAACTGCAACAAATGAAGAGCTTAGTGGAAGAACGTGCTAAGTGACAAAAAGGTGAAAACGAGAAAATGAGCTTCAAAGTTTTTCGTTTTCACTCAGATCTGTTGAAAACGGTACTTGTAAAGCGTAAAAATTACTATATTTAATGTTTATGAAAAGGGTAAACTTGTTATCGATAAAAAGTTAGTAATATGTCATTGACACAAAAATCTCAATTTTCAAAAATGTCACTTAGCACGTTCTTCCACTAAGCTCTTCAAATGTTTCTCCAGTGCGGCCAGCCCGGGATTAGGATTTTCTGCGCGATCCGATCTTGTTTTTTGGTTTCTTGAGGGTAAATGTACTAATGGATCTGGTCTAGCTCCGCTAGACCAGTGGGGATGAGAAACAACTACAAAAACACAACATAGAACTATGTATGCAGAATACATTTATCATTTAAAAAAATCATTTGTAAATATGCAATACAGTTGTAGTAACTTGGCTTAGATTTTTTTTTCTCCCATTGGATTAACACAGAAAGACTTCAGTTTGAGACCTACTCCCATTCCCCCTTGGTGTTATCTAGCAGCAGAAACAAAAAGTTGAATTTACAATATTGAAAAAATTCAATTCATAAAACTGTTTTTCCACAATGCTGCTTTCCTAGTAAGTTCGTACTTTCCTTAGAGAACCCTAAACATTACTTTTTTTGCTTTAATCAATGTTTAATGTTTTTCCTGTTTTACTGCTTTCTACTATTCTAGGTTAAGGTAAATATAGTATTTAATTAGTAGCATAGTAAAAAAAACTAATTATGTTAGATTTAAATATAAGTAGCGTATAACAAAATCTATCTTAAAATTTAACATGGTCTAGAGGTAATCTCTGTCTGTTTATTCTTAAACTGTAATGCTGAAGTTGGATTTTCTTACATGCTATATTGAATTAAATCAAATATTTAGCTGCTTCCTATATTTAATTGTTGTTTTGTCTGACTTGTGATGCATTTGATTTGAAAATATAAATATTTCAAACTTATACTAGTTGCTACTGCAATTTTTCTTAAAATTTGTTTGCTTAAAAAGAGTTTCAAATCATGAATAATTTTTAGCCTACTTTTTTTAAAAAAGAATTTTAAAAAAGTGGGGGGGGGGGGGGTATTGACATGTTGAAAATGTCTGTCCTTACCCCTTTCCGAAATCGGTTCTTTCCTTAGGGAGTTACAGGGACATAAAACAAAATATATATTTAAGCGGATGTAAGGGCTTGAAAGGATATAGAGGAAATGTTTCTGTTAATTTTTTTAATGTGTATTTTAATCATTAAGTTGCATAACGTTTTGCAGACCACCTTTGGAAAGCACATTACCAACTGACTGGAATTTAATCACAGAAATCGGAGGCAAAAATGTAGAATTGCTAGTATCAGTAAAGAAACAAGTATTTGAAGTAAGTATTCACATAGGTGATAAATGATTTTTATAATAAATAAGATTCAAATGAAACCCTCTTTGGAGAAAACATTTTTTTATCAAACCTAATAAGTGCTTAGTTTTTTTTTTCAGTTTCTTAAAAATCATTGTTCATTGCTCAATATGTGATATTTAATATTGTGAAATGATAGTTCATCAAAATAAGTTATAAAATGTACTGCCCAAAAGATAAAGATTTTAAGATGTGTTCATTATTGATATTGTATTCATTCTATTTAGATTCAAATAGCTATTAAATCTGTCAAATGTTTGATTTATGTAAAATAAAACGGTTCTTATATTTAAAAATTTTAATAATGAAGGTTCTTAAATTTATTTTATAAAAAAATATCTACAAAACCTTGATTGAACATATTTTTAGAATACATAAATGAGGGAGTCCTATATTTACATTTTGTTTCATACAAATTCCTATTGCAGAACAAGGGGAAGTGGGTCTCCAAATCGAGGTCTCTCTGTATAAATCCAATATGGAAAAGATAATTTTCAAATTGGAAATTATAATAATCCAAAATACTCCTGCTGCATTAAATAGTTTTGCAAACTTTTTTTTAAGATAAAAGCAACTGGCTTATGTGCTTTATAAAACCGCTTTTGAAATTGGTTTGAATATTTTTTAAAATTTTAAATAATTTTGCATCAAAATATTCTAATCCCTTTCAAAAAGTAATATATAATTTGTTAAGTATGTTTAATTTGGTTTTTAAAAAAAAATTACCATTTGATTAATACAGAAATATTTAGGTTTGGAGACCTGTTCCCACTCCCCCATATTATTCTATCTCTTTTCCATAGATGCAAATGATTAAATAATAAAGAATTAGCCATTATGTTATTGATAAACTTTACTTTGATAATGATCCTGACATATTTCATATAAATTTATTTTTATCTTTAGGTATCTGTGAACGGAAACCAATACACAATTCCCATTGACATTTTACTCTCTGCTCCTGTTTTGGAAACAACAATCGGAGGCGTTCCTTACACCTGTCAGCTGATTAAACAAGACGGAGCTGGAAATCTAAGGATCCGTTTTGCAGGAACCACTGTAAGATTTGAACCTTAAAAACAAAGTTGCATTTTAAAGTTTAAAATAATCCGTCAAGATTTAAATAAGTTAAATTTATACAAGTGGCTAGTCATAGACATTTGACTAATTTTCAACCCATTATATCAAATAATTTATTTACACATTATTGTCAAAAAGTAAAATTTGAATAAATATGTGTAATTTATGTGTTCTGGTAGCTTGTTTTTCTATCTTTCTTTTGGAATATCTAAATTCCAACCAACGTTTTTAGTTATGAAGAAAACACAATGCTCTGATTAATTTGATGATCATAGAATGTCTTTAAACAGAAATTGATTTTATAGAAGTTATGTTGTATGAAACTTTGACTTGATACTGCTAAATTTAAGCTGTTTTGTCTTATTATTTAAATAATGGCCTTACAAATACATACTACAGTCAATACTCGATAACTCAAAGTCCCAGGGGACCCCCAAAAATATTCGACTTATCCGAAGTTCGAGTTATCGAAGTTACCTTCCATTCCTCTCTACTGTCACTTAAGATTGGTCGACCTGGTTTAAACGGTTTGATATGTGTCATAATACTATATACGTATTTCAATGTTATAATAACTCATGTAAACAAGAGAAGAATATGGTAAAAAAAATTTATTAAAACTCACAAAATTTGGCCTCATTACATATCGATACATAATGAGTATACATACCATGTAAATCTCATTTGAAAAAATAGTTATTTCTTGTTTGTATTTTTTAAGGTTGTTGGCATTCACAGACATTATGGATACAAAATGCTGATTAATTTAAACTGAAATTTAATTTTTAACTGAAATGTGTTTTTACCGGTGAAATCTATCACAAAAACTTTGACTTAGATGATGTTAACTTCGAGTTATCGAGACAGTTTTTTAGAGAAAAGTATAGAAATGATTCGGGACCTGATTAAAAGTTCGAGTTAGCTGATTATTCGACTTATAGTAAGTCGAGTTAGCGAGGTTTGACTGTATTACAATTACGGTAATTGTCGGAAAAATTATTTATAATTTTTATTCTAGTATATCGACGTATTTAGTATATTAATCGATTTGACTATAAATATTTTCTGTTAGGTAAAAGTGGATATTTCAAATTTCGTAAATTTAGTTTCTGATTATATTTAAACTTTGATATATTTCTTGTTTTTTTCTAGTTTAAAGTAAGAGTGTTGACAGAAATTGCTGCAGAATATGAGCGTATTATGCCTAAAAAGCCAGAGGTAAGGAAACTTAAATTTTCTTGTATTACAAACATCATTTGGTTAAATAATTGTGGAAACTAGTTTTACACAGTTTATCTCTTTAAGATTTCTGCGCCAGTTATTAAAAAATGATTTAGAAAAAAATTAATCTTTTGTCAACTATAGTTGTGTTTTGATAGCAAACAATCTATGGGTATGTTTTGCATCTTGTGTGGCAACAGTTCCACAAGAAAGTGGCAATCTTGTGTGGCAACAGTTCTAAGAAAATAAGTTTTTGATTGGTCAATCAATTTTGTAGGTGGAGCTTACTGTGCACCAACCCCAATCACCGTAACCATGAATGAAATCAAGAATAATCCTTGTCTCATGAAACAAACCAAATGTTTAGTTTTTTTCAGTTACATTATTTTATTTCTATATAAGCAATTATATTTCTGACATTGCTTTTCAGCATTTTTTCTTAACTTTTTAGTGCCTAATGAACATTTATTTAATATAAATTTTTTTTCTGTCTTAAGTAAAAAAGATTGTCAGATGTGAATTTTATCCATAATGACCGTTTCTGGTTTTTTTTATATAGTAACATATAGTATACTTCCCAAGAGCTGAATTTCTGTAAAAATATTAGAATACTAGCTTTATAAACCCGGCGTTGTACGGGTGAACCCTTAATAAAGGTGATTGTTTCCTTTTATGTAAACATTTATTTCATACCAATTGATCCTTTCTCCACTGGTCAGCAGTCTATCGGTATATTATAATTTCCTCCCATTCTAATATCAGCATTAATTTTAAGAAATCCGATTGTATTCAGGCCCTTATAGAAGTTAGAGGGCTTTCCCATAGGCCCTGTTTAAATTGCCAGAATAGCTTTGATATTATAGCCAGTTTCCATTTGCCCTTATGCACCCGAAAATATGCAAAATGTGGTAAACATTTCACTCCATATTCGACCACTCGACAGGGCTGGGGAGCCCAGTCGGTAAAGGCGTTCGCCTCACATGCGATAGGTCCCAGATTCGGGTCCGGGCATCGTCAAAATAACTGCCGACCTATAAACGGCAAATGCAGCCAAAAATGTCCACAAATAATACCCTATGTGGTGGGAGAGCACGTTAAATATTTTTCAAAAGTCCCAACCATGCGTACGAAGTCGCCCTAAAAAGCTGCATTGTGTGCCTACTCGGGTGTCGATTCGTCATTTGACTGTGGTTCTAAATTAAGACGCCCGTGGCCAATAACCTTCGTGTATAGCTCTAGCGCGACGATAATTTAAACTTATCCTAACCCATACAACTGGATGAGGAAAAACTACCCTACATTAAAATTTTTACTTCGCCAAAATTCAATCGGCCATTATATCATAACTATCAAATTGACATAAGGATATCATAAACATAAAGTTTGTACGTTATACATACGTACAGGGAATTAACATTTCTTAGAAGTTTTCATCAGATCTATCAGCCTTTAAAGTCATGAGACATTGTAGCAATATCTTCACTTTATACCATTTGTAAACATCAATTAAATTAAATTTGGAAACCAAAAAAATCAAAAGATTTAAATTCAATAAAAAATACTGATATTCAAATAACAATCCTACAAATTGAACTCATGTGCTCTTTTTTGTGCGCTGAAATTTCTTTAAAATGAATTAAAAAGTATAAATTCTAATCTTACAATGCTATTCCTTCAGCTCACGTTTTGCACTCCTACACCCGTTTGAGTTCGAATAAAAAGTATCCTATAGCCTATTCCTGGTTCTAAGCTACCTCCCCACCAAGTTTCACCAATTTAGTTCAGCCGAGTTATAAATGGTGTAACTGACACAACTTTTTTTTATATATATAGATTCTAGTGAGAGAGAGAAATTAATAAACAAAAATACAAACTTGTGATACTTGTATTTAAACCAACAACAAGGCTTAACAAATTACTATTTTAAATATAATATTTTATTGCAGAAAGATGTTTCCAAAGTTGTCTACGCACCTATGCCTGGTTTATTGAGGTCGATTGCTTGCAAAGTTGGAGATACTGTAATTATAATTGATTTTTTAAGTAGAAGTTTTAGTAAAATTATACATTTTATTTATTATTGAAATAGCCTTATTTAACTAGATTAGCTCACAAACTAAGTATAACTTTTATCAAAACATTAAATTGTGTTATTTTATTAAAAATTATTGCTAAAATGTTTTTCGGAAATATAGTAAAAAAAATCAAATTGTGGCGTGAGTTAAAGCAAAGAATTTAAATATAGACCAAGGTTCTCACTATGTTTACTGTTGATAATTCTGTTTAACACTGTATTTGTGATGCCTGTCTCAAAATAATTTGTTGCTTGTGCACAATGTGGGCTAAGCATTGAGCTAGAAGGGAAACTGGAGTGAGGTGTCAGCGAGCCGAAAACCCACTCACACCCTTTTGAGCGAACAGGGCAGAAAAGGACTATTTTCCCTACACTTGTATGCAATGCTTGTATGAGACCCCTCTATTCTATCATATTGACTTGGGCTCCTAAATGTATTTTAACATTTTTAGTTCGAAATAAATTAACTTTCTTTAACTTTAAATTCCAACTTTTTTAAGAAATAACCATGTGGATCACTAACTAAGAACCAGCGAAGACGAACCCAATAGCGAAATAGGCAAGTTTCTAGGTTTTCTGCCCGGTTCGTTTCTGCTGCAGTGCCGTGTATTCCTCTGTGTTTCGTTATTGAACCGGCTCGTTTGCTGCCCTGTTCAGTGAATCACACCTCACTCCACGTTTCTTCTAGCTCGATGGGGCTAAGGGCATTGCCAAAATAACTGTTGACCTATAAGCAGACTGTGCCACTAAAATATCCTATGAATAATACCTCATGTAGGGACAGGTGAGACCCAGTGCCTTAGTGGCAGTGCTTTGCATTGCTATGCCAAAGATCCGGGGATCGAGTCCCGGATTGGCCGAGGTTGTCTCATTCTTTCATCCCTTAAGTTAGTCAATAAAATGAGGACCAAGCATGCTTGGGAACTAAACCCTGCGGTTTCCACTTGAGGTTGACCACCTAACCGGGTCATATGCACCCCGGAGCTTTTGGTCATGTAAGCTAAGATGGACACGGCAGGCATTGGCCCACAAACGGGATATTGCGCTGAGGGTTGTTTTAAGAGATATGTCATGTTAAATATGCTCTGCAGTCCTGATGCTGCATACAATGTCGCCCCTAAAAGTTGCGCTGAGTGTGAACTTGTTACTAAATTATGACTCTAATAGCCTTTGTGTAGCTCTAATGCTACGATAACTTGACGCAATTCCAGTGCAATGTCGCTTCAACCAACTTTTTTATATTTTAAACAGGTTGCAGAAGGCCAGGAAGTTTGTGTGATTGAAGCCATGAAAATGCAGAACAGCCTAGTAATCGGCACCACAGGAAAAGTGAAAACTGTGCACTGCAAAGAGGGAGATGAAGTGAAAGACGACCAGATAATTATTGAGCTAGAATAATAGAGCTTAATTTTTTTTTTTTTTTAAATTGAAATTTGTGTTATAATTATATGCTTATTTTTTATCACCTTTATTAAGATTGTTTTGCACAAGGAATCGTCAAAGTGTTTCGCAGGGTTTAGGAAATTTATTTGGGCCACAGAAAATATCAGAAATAGACATTTTATTTCTGGAATTTGTTTTCCCATAAAACACTATTATGAAAGATGTCAATTTGTTCTTATGTCACGTTTGTTTTAACAAATGAAATATATAATTTATTTTAAAAATCTAAAATTTAATCTTTTTTTACCTCCTGTATGTTCGTGTAATTTAATTTTATTTAATTTAGAGGCTATTAAAAGGAGTGCATAAAGATTTGAATATATGTGCAGTAAAATTAGAATATCTATCCATATATTTCACTGCACACTGCAAGTTATAAGTTGAAACAAAGAAGATTTTTTAGGAGTATGGCCTAAACTTTCACATTTCTTTACATTTTATTGTAAAAAACATACAGATCTGATTTTCTTCTTAGTTGTCTTCAATGTATCAACTCCTTTAAAATTATATTCGGTCATCATCACCACTGAAAAATAAAAACTTTTTCATATTTATATGTTTACTTAGATAGGAGTAATAGAGCTTAATTTTTTTTTTTAATTTTAATTTGTGTCATAATTATAAGCTTATTTTTTATTTCCTTTATTAAAATTGTTTTGAACAAAGAATTGTCACAGGGTTTATAAATTTTTACGGACCGCGGAAAATATCAAATATTGACATTTTATTTCTGGAATTTGTTTTCCCTTGAAACAGATGATTATGAAAAATATAAGTTTGTTCTTCTGTCAACTACTATGAAATATACAATTTATTTTTTAAATATAAAATTTAACCTTTTTTGTTACCTCCTGTAAAGTATTCATTTAATTTTATTCAATTTAGAGGGTATTGAAATGAGTGCATATTGTATTAAGAGAACTTTAAAAATCCACATTTTAAAAAAAATCTTTATAAAGATCTGAATATTGTGGTGTAAAATTGGAATATCTTTCAATATATTTTACTGCACACTGCAAGCTACAAGTTGAAACAGAGGGAATTTGTTTTGGAGTATAGACTAAACTTTCACATTTCTTTGTCTATTTTTTGTTGTAGAAAACATTCAGATCTGATTTTTTTGTGTTGTGTTCAAAGTATGTATGAATTTAATAGTTGTCAATTGAAAGATTTACTTTTGCATATTTATATTTACTTAAAGATTTATACTTCTTATTTAAATTCACTGATTTCTCAGTATATTGTGAACTATATTTTGATTAACCTGTTCCATTATTGAGTTGTTTGGTATTGAAATTGCTCATTTATTTAAATTTTTTTGCTTATTAATTGTTGCTTATTTTTAAAAGGATTATTTTTATTACTTTTTTGAATCTATTGAAATTCCTTGTGGATTATTTTTGAATCTCAAATAAAAAAAAAGTTATGGCCTTGAATCTCAGAGGAACTCTAATGCAACTTTTAACATTGAATATGAAAAGGCTAGTAGCGAAACTCACATTCTTCAAAGTATTACTAAGTTATAGGATCAGGGCTGTTTATTGGCGACTTTTGGCGATGGTAAGTTCAATTGGACAAATTCGCCAATAAATGAACCGGACCCTATATCTTAGTTATACATTGTAGAGTGTAAGATTTGAAACTGGACCCTTTGTATATTAAATTATTTTTATGTTATCTGATTTTTTACTTGTTAAGAGTTGAAAGATTTGGTTATATGTTCCTTATATAGTTTTCTAGACTAAGTCATATAAATGTATTTCAAAAATAAATGTGCAAAATTTTAGTAAAATGTAGTAAATAGATTTTTAAAAAAATAAATACAATGTTATACAGTTGAGCCTGGTTAAGAGAATTTTAAGAGAGGGTCAAAATATTTCATATCAACCCATTAACAACTATGTAAATGCCCTCATTTCCAAATAAAAACGTTAAATTTGAGCTTTTTAAATTCATTTTTCATGTAACTTGTCCTATAAAAAAATGTGCAGGACTCTGATCTTTATTTGTCTTATATTTTGTTTATTTAGATAACTTAAAGAAGAAAACTCTTTTTACGGGGCAAATTTTCTTGCCAATCATAATGGTTAACCATATTTCTTTTTAACTGACAGGAAAATACGTATTTTTTAGTGAATTATTACATAACTTTATTTCAATATATTACCAAAAATTTTTTAGTTAATAAAAGTTATTTTTTGTCTTGACTTAGTGTAAGAGCAATTTTGAACAATGCATAAAACTGCATTGAAAAAATTCCGCAATAAATACATATATTGTATTAAAGAAAACTACAGAAATTTTTTTGTTAAAGTGAGTTCACAATAAAGAGGTTTCAACTGTATAATGTTTCAAACTAGGGTAAATTTTTTTTATTGTAACTTCCAATGTGATATAAAGGCTTCCAAACTTTTCCTAAAAACTGAAAAGAATTCCATTTTACAATTAGTCCAATCAAAGTATATCATCCAACATAGTAAATTTGTTGATTGTTAATTTTTATTTTTATATTCATAAATGTTGTACCTTATTTGTAATGATGAATTTTGTAAATATACTTACTGTAGTTCAAACATATTTTAAAAATCAAAATGTAAGATTTCAAAATTCTTGAAGTAAATTATAAAAAAATTCAATAAACAAAACTTTTTATTATAAAGTATTCATATATTTGCCAAAAAGTAAAATGCATTTTATATGCTATTTGGTTATTTGTTTTACTTGGGTTGATTTTACATTTTTTTATAGTAAACTGTGTTGTGTATTTACAGAAATGAATGTTGTATTTTCATAACACTTAGTTCCACACATAGATGTCATAGTTAAAGTATTAGATTGTCAGATCACGTGACCTCCAATGCTAACGACGGAACGACCATGGAGACCAGATTAAGAGGGCAATTTGGCCAGTGTTGCCACTTGTTTTAAGAGAAAAACACTACAAAAAAAAATACCATTTAATTGTAAAATTACAAAACAATACCATAAAAATTTTAGCTGCATTTTAGAATCTTTTTAGTGACTTTTTAAAAAAACGTGAAACGCTTTGCTAGTATTTTTATGGTATGTTATTGTAATTTTAGAATTAAATGGTATTTTTTCGTAGTGTTTTCTCCTTAACGTGGTGGCAACACTGGCCCCATTGCCTTCTTATTCTGGTCTCCATGCGCGTCCCGTCGTTAGCATTGGAGGTCACGTGATCTGCCAATATAATACTTTAACTATGATATCTATGGTTCCACATCAATTAAGTCTTTCCTCCTCAAGAGTTAAATGAAGTTAGAAATAGAGTTAAGAAAAAGATGGAGATGCTGACGTGTGAAAACCAATACAAAAACCGGTTTGCCAAGTGAAGCCACCGATTGCTTTGTAGTAAGCCCAATTAAACGGTCTTGGGAAAAGTATTTGGTGAAGTGGAGTTTGTAGAGGCTTATTGAATCCATTTAGTGACTTTCTAACTCTCTTAATAAAAACTGTAATTGCAACGTATTTCTCTTAATTGTAAATGATAAGTTGTAATTACAGTTTTTATTAAGAGAGAAAGTACCTCGTGTAGCTCTAGTGCGACGATAATTCAAACTAAACTTAATTGTGAAGGGAACTACTACCTTCATTGAGTAAATTCAGATCTTGTGCCTACAACTGCGCAAACAGTCATTTTTTACTTTTAATTCTACCTTTTTTAAGAATAAAACGATGGGTTTCAGGGTGAACTAATGTTGAGCGAGCGGCTTGCTTGGGCTTATTGATATTGCTTGACGACTTTCCGGCAGCTTCATTTTTTTTTTCGCACAAAGCGTCTCCTTTTTCTTGACTCTATGAAGTTATCTAATTAAAAAAAAAAGAAATATAAAAAGACATATGAAAGTATATGCACAGAAATTTTACCGGACAGCTATGCAACCATTTACTACACTTATAATCAATATTTGTAATTGTATGTATGTGCCATCCAATTTTGTTAAAAGTTGAACTTATTAAAAAAAATTAAACAAGTTTTGCATTTGTTTTCTTCTCTTCAAAATTTCTTAGCTATGAAAATTCAATTTTTGCTTAGAGAGTGAAGAGTTTTGTTAATATACTTAGGAGATATCTGTTAGTACTTCGAAATGTCTGTAAAACTTTTTGAAATACCTTTATTCTTGTTAACCAATTTTAAACTACATTTGTGGAAAAATAGTAAGTAAAAATAATGGATCACAGTGCATGTAAGGGTGACATTGAGAATATTTGGGAAAGTACACCTGAACGGATACATTATATTTTTGCTATTAATTATTGGTGTTAATTACTTATAATAATTTATTATTAATAAATAGTCGCTAATAGCCCTCGTTCGTGTATCATTTTTAGTGCGACAACATCCCATCTAACCGTAACGTCTATCTAAAACAGCAGCATATCTAAACAGCAGTGCCAGACAGTTGTAAAAAAAAAACAATTAAATCGTCAATATCCCCTCGTGCGACGTTAAATATGCTCCAAAGTTCCGAAGCTGCGTACGATGTCGCCATTAAAAGTTGCGTTGAGTGCCTACTCCGGTTTCAGTTCATCACTTGATGTGGTTCTAAATCATGACGCCCGTCGCCAATAACCCTCCTGTATCTCTTTCTAGTGCGACGATAATTAGCCTACCCTAACCCCTCCACTCTCCAGTTTTATGGAGTAACTTTACACCAAATTTTTTTAGTAGCATTTCACAAAAGTTTACTCCTTATTTCGCGATGTAAATCGGAACTTCATAAATTTAGTGCAACGTTACGCCGTAAAACTATGGGCATCGTCTTTTGATTTTAATCTTCCAAAGATCCAACTTTCAATGTGATTAGTTGCTGTTGTTTATTAAAAAGCTGTTCACATAGCAGTTTATTAATAAAACAGGCTTTCAATTTTATTTTAGTTTTTGCAGCTTGGTAACCTAAATTGTAATTTTTTTAAGCATCGTAGAACTAAAGTTATATGCCGCGAATTTAAGTCCTTAAGTTTAAAATGTCGGGTTCCTCCACAAACATGAATACTGAATAGTCTCATGAAATTTAAAAAAGAAATCTTCCAGTGAAACCTTTCCTCCTTTTTTTAAAAAAATAAAAGGCTTGATGTTTCAAGGATAACAGAGGTAGTTCTTTTCCCCCTCTTTAATTTTAGCATCCGCCTCCGTACAAAAAAAAATCGGATTGCGCGAGATCTTACAACACAAACTGAATAGTCATCTCTTAGAAGTATTTTTAGCCATGGGAAAAGTTTCAAAATACCCATAAACTAGATTCTAATGAAACATTCGATTTGATTCCAGCTCGTCGCACTATGCCAAATTTTTGAGGGGTTACATAATTCTAATCAATCTTATCTTTATATGTATTTTTATATTTAAGAGGATGTATAATGATGTGCATGGTTAATGATGAAGGATTTTTATTGGCTTTGGGATTGAAATAAGATTATATAAGAACTTTTTAAAAAAAAGTTTTTATTGAAATTTCTAGTAATAAAAATTCCTCAATATAAGCTTCAAAGTAAAAAATCAAATCTGGTTTGCATGTTTTCAGTGAAGGACAATGAGGTTGTTTCGTATGATGTAACTATCCTCCTGTTTTCAATTTTGCATTTCATTGGTTGTGGAAAATGTTATTGGAAAACATCGGCTCAGAGGATGTTTTGTTTTATGTGGAGAAATTCGGTTACATTTTTTAACATTTTGTTTTTACGAAAAGAAAAAACTTTATTAGTTCTACTGAAGTAAAAGTTTGTGCATGCATCACTTTACTAACACTGATTAGCTGTGTTAAAACTCCTTATTAAGGCTAAAAAAAGGCAACCAAACAAACGGTTTACCTACCCCACACGCCCACATAGACAGACAGCAGAGTTTTTTTTGTTTAAATTTTTAAATTGCAGATTATTCTAAATATTTCAAGTAAGTTTTTATTTTCAAATCATTCCTTGTTATTTATTTGATTAAATTGGGAAAATGCTGTAGTTACTTAAAAAAAATCCAACTCATCGTCTTATCGAGACCCGGAACTGTCATGTAACTGTTCATTCTGCTAATTAGATGTTTTGGAGTATTTTTTTAATACCAAATATGTTTATTTATCAATTTGCTACATTGTCCTTATCGTTAGAATTTAGCTCGATGTTGCTTTTTTAAAAATAAGCACGAACAATAAGTAGCAAGAAAAAGAAACGCCGGAACTGCTATGACACAATGGACGGTTTCGATTTGGCGATTTCCGTTAAGTTGCCAAACAACAAAAATGCCCAAATATGGTAAACATTCCACTTTATATTTCATGCAACTTTATAGGTATAAAAACCCTACGCTAAATTTTCAAGCTCGCTATAAGTCGCCAAGGAACGGACCGGACATCCTACATCCATAGCTGTACCGAAATGCCGAACTTCAATTTAAAAAGTTTTATACACCGAAAACTAATTTCATTATGATAGATTAATAAATTTACATCCTCAGATTAGAGAAGTTGTCAAGGAAATCTTCTATTGCCCAACCCTTGTGAATTAACATCTCTGTAATTTGCCCCATCTTGTATAGATTGTAGAGTGACAGTTAAACATGGCTAATTATCACGTTATTTTTTTATCCAAGGCATTCTCATGGAATTAGGTCAACAGTTAAATGTCTGAAGCATCATAAGCACAAAAAAAAAATCGGTTGTCACCTTTTCAGAAGTTTAATTCTTTCGCTTCAAATTTTATTATTGCAAATTTTATGTAGGAAATTTAAGTTGGCAGTTATAGTATTTTCAACTTCTATGATGATTCCAAAAGCGATTTTTCTTGTTCTTGGTCAATTATACAGCACAAGTTCTTGGTGTGTAGTATTCGAACGAATCCGTTGAAGCGCTTGCATCGACGGTAGCAAAGATGTTACAATCTTTTGGTTTTTGAATAGTTTTAGCTTCCACACTATGTTTATAAGGTAAAAAGTAGAAGGTATTATAATCGTTCAGTCCATCTGTAACCCACTTTCATAGCCAAAACTACAAATGCTACAGGCAAGTGTGACAAAAAAAATTCAGGGCATCGAAATTAGAAGATATTAAAAATCTCAGAAAAAAATTCGAATTCGAAGTGCTTCAATTATTAAAAAAAACTGCAATATTTAATGCTGATTTCAAAAGCATAAGAAGCCATTTTTATTAGAATTAAATCACCATTGCCATTCGCAACAATCGCTCAAGAACATTTATTTCTTTGAAATAATAAATTAAAAGAAACTTATTTTTGAGACATAATCAGTTTGAAATGACGTCAAATATATTTCACTTTGAGATTTTTTGTTTGTTGATATGTAATGTTTTGGTTCTATTTAAAAGCAAGGAATGTTATATATTTATTCTTTGAAATATAAATTATTTAATTTAGCAAACAATAAGAAGTAATTATTGAATTTTCGAAACAAAATAAATGAAACTAGCCAATTTTCGCAAGTATGTTTAATGTAGAATTAATACTGTGTTTCAAGAATTTGTTCCTGTTAAACACAGATGTTGTGTTAAAGCGGGCTGAGTGACAGATTCTGTTACAAACCTACTTGCTAAATTTTCAAAATTTGTCCCTGCAGACAAACCATCAGAATTTCAGAAGTTAGCCGTGATGCCAGCCATCAATGCCTAAACTCTTTATTTCTTAATTCTGTCCATGTCAATAAATAGACTTCTTCTCTAAATTTTATTTTTGCACACTGAAATTTTTATACTGTTAGCTAACGTTTCTTGTTTTATTTTCAGGTCTACTCAAAGAAGAAAAATGGTGAGAAATTTTCTTAACCTTCTAATAATTCATTTGAATTTGTTGTATATTTAAAAATCGATTGTCACTCCAATTGTTCTGGTTTTGAATACTAGAAATATACAGTCTAAGTAATCCTTAAATCAGGGTTCGCAAATAGTTGTTTTTTAACCATTTTTTCTTTTGTTTAACCCATTTTTTTTCTTTTCATATTTTGTATCAGGAGACTTAGATAGTTGTTAAAATGTAAAAAAAAAACTTTTTAATGATTTAGTTCCCTTTCAAATGTTTTGAAACAAAAACAAATATTTCAAAATAAGAAATTTAGAAAAAAAAACAAATTTTTTTTGGTTGAAAAAGCTATTTGGCTTAATCCGATGTTGTTGTTTCTAATGCCACTCGGTAACTGAGCCCGGAGTAGAGAACTACCCAATTTTAAGGCAAAGTGGGGCGTCTTCCGTTTTTTTTATTAAGCGCCACAAGGGAGGAAGTCCGACTTTTGCTCGCAGCATGACACATCCGTTTTACAGGAAGGTCCCTTTCACACATCCATTCTCACTCACATATCGGAATTTTGATCCAGATCAAAGGCCGATAACCCCCTGATCTGGTACCCCCAGAGGTATTAATTTGGTATGGGAACATGGAGGACTTTGTGACCACGACATATTTAACGTGCCCCAGCCACCATTAGCAACACGACGGTCTTTAGTCGAATACAAGCACCGACCCAGCAACCATCAGAATTGCGAGCACCGCCGAGGACAGAACCCACAACCCTTCCGATGCGAGCACGACGCTTCACACGACTGAGCTACCGCGGCTCTGCTTAATCCGATGAACCTTGCCTTAAACCACTGATAATCAATATTCATCCTTAACATTACTACCCACAATAAGTCAATTAATATAGTCGAAAGTGAAGCCATACCAAACCCTAGTAAAACAACAAATGTACCCAAATCTAAATGAAAACTAATCATTTTCTTTACATATAGGATTATTTATATGATTATTATTTACATATAATTATTATTTTCAGGAGGATCTACCACAGGTTGCTGATTATGACTCTTTGGTGAATGCTGGGTTGCAAGAATTTGTAACAGTGTGTCAATCTTTGGGTCCTGAAATGCAACAATTGGTATAGTGTTGAACTTGATTAAGTATATAATGGAATGCATGGGGGAGGGACTTAAAAATACACTGCTCAAAAGAATTAGGGGAGCACTTTGCGTACTTTTGTTTACCCTTTCAGTTCCTACTTCTTATTTTTTTATTATAGAAATCTAAAATTTGTGAAATAGATTCATTATACATCCAGAATGAAATACTAAAAAACAGGGGTAAAAAAGTTAATTTTTTAACTAAAATTTAAGGTGGAAAATATTGGAATCGTAGCTTTTGAATACATTATTACAATAATTTTTTCAAAACTTTATTTGTAAAAAAAAGTAAAATCAATATTTAAACATCTAAGAATGCAAGCGTGAAGAATTTAGGGTCAATTTATTTCATAAAATTTGTTTGGGAGTGAATTTTATTTTACCATGCTTTTCACATTTTCATTTAATTAAAACAAACATTATTTAATTCTTCAAAAGACATTATTCTTCCATCTAAAGAAAAATAAGTGCGAGCTCAACTTAGTGAGAAAAAAATCGGAAGTATTGGTCTTCATTAATGACTAATTAATAATATGATGGAATGTATAGAGGGTTAAGGGGCTTAAAATTATACACTGCTCGAAACAATTAGGGGAACGCATGCTTTAAACCCTTTCACTCCCAATGATTCCATTTGGTATAATCAGCTTCCGATTTTTTTTTCTCTCACTAAGTTGAGCTCACACTTATTTATCGTTAGATGGAAGAATCATGTCTTTTGAAGAATTAAAAAATGTTTGTTTCAATTAAATGAAAATATGAAACACATAGTAAAATAAAATTCACTCCCATAAAATTTTATGAAATTAATTGACCCTAAATTCTTCACGATTGCATTCTTAGGTGTTTAAAAATTAATTTTACCTTTTTTTTTTACAAATAAAGTTTTGAAAAAATTATTGTAATAATTTATTCAAAAGTTATGATTCCAATATTTCAACCTTTAAATTAAAGTTAAAAATTTAAGATTTTTTCTCCCGTGTTTTACCATTTCATTCTGGTTGCATAATGAATCTATTTCACAAATTTTAGATTTCTATAATAAAAAAATAAGAAGTTGGAACTGAAAGGATATACCAAAGTACGCAAAGGGCTCCCTTAATTCTTTTGAGCAGTGTACATAGTAATGTATAGGCTGAGACATTTATGAAAAAAAAATAGCATCGTAACTTACAAAGAGGTTGACTTATCCACAAGACCTCAAATTTTCTTAAAAAAAGGGGGAACAAAATAGTTTCCTCCATTTTTAGTGTATATAAATAAAAAAATGCTGGAGACTATAAAAATTAATAATTTATTTAAATGCTAAAATATTAGTTCAGTAAAAACAAGTCTAAATTCTTAATTTTTTAGATTTAGAAATCAGCTAAGTTTCTCTATTGGAGTTGTTTAGAGATCTGTTAGCATACCACACCCCTATAGCTATAACAAATGTGTTTACCTCCCATCATTCCAATATTATAAACTTTTTTTTGCTAGAAATATATGTGATATATCGTACAAATCTTTATAAAGTTATAATATTAACCACACAAATCTCTATAATATTCTAATATTCAGTTCTTTCTTAATAACTCTCAGTTAATGTCTTGCTGATCCTGTCGACTTTATGTAGTAGAATAACATCTACTACACATGAGAGTATAATTATTATTTATTTCATTTTAATAAAAGAATATAGTTTGGACGTCCAAGATAATTTATTGTAAAGAGATCATTTAGAGTATTTAACGGGACGTAGTCTGGAGGAGCCGTAGCTCGGCCCCGCCAAAAGCACAGACAACCTTACATCTTGAAGTCTAATTAAAAAGTGACTATTTTTAATGGTCATGAGAAGAGTGGATCAGAAGTCAAAACAAAGTCTGCTGCGTCTGCAATTTCTGCGGGAAAGAATGTATTGACGCCTATTGAAACGTGGGAACTGTTCGATGAATCAGCAAGACATTAACTGGAGTTATTAAAAAAGAACTGAATATTAGAATATTATAGAGATTTGTGTGGTTAATATTGACCTGTAGCACATGACGTAGCGTCCTTCAAGGAAGCTAAGAATGCTGGGAAATATGACGTAGACGTCCTTCAAGGAAGATGCATGCTGGGAAATATGACGATTTTCCGGTCTGGCAAAGAGCAAAACACTTCTGCGCATGCTCTACTGCTCAGTCAGAGCATGACTGAAGCGAATCGTGAAGAGCACAGTTTGCCGTATTTGGCTTCGTATCTTTTTTTTGGCAGTTAGTTTTTTTATTGGGTTTGTTGACATTATACAGTGTTTTAAAAACACTCATTGTTTTAATTACTTTGTCCCAATATGATAAATGTCCATGTATATTAGGGTCTTATTGCTTCCCAACAGCTCTTTTAAACATAAATGTATTAATAAATGATCCCCATTATCTACAAGATTCTGCTTGACCAATATATTGTATTAATAGTTATATAAAACTCTGAGCAAGAGAACTCAATCCCATATTTCCAATTCCACTGTAATGGTAACATAAGAGCTCTCTGACTTTTGATTCTCTAATTTGTCAATCTGATAAGTATTTAGTGAACCTGCTAAATAATGTACTTAATTCTCTATGAGTAAATATGTGCATTGCTTCATTTTTACTGTCACACATGAACATTCAAATTCTTAAGTTTGAATTTTTTCTGTATTATTGCCTTTTCAAATATTTTCTCTTTCCATTGATATTCTAAACCTACAACAGCAATGAAACAAAAAAGGCTTTTCAATTTAATATATAAAAATTGCTTTAGAATTTTACACATCAATAAGTTTTGAGCATTATATGTTACGTTACTTAAAAAACAAACAAATTGAATTCATAATAAGAATTTTTTTTTATTCACAATAAAGAGAGGTTTAGAAAATGATAAGCTACAAGACTAGCTGGGTTTGTTTGCAGTGAATTTAATTTCTTTCTAAAATTTTACTCTGATAAATGCTATTATATCTTATTTCTGATTGACATGCAAAAGTATGCACTATTAGCCAACATTTGGTTATAAGGCTCCAGCATAGGTACTTATCCATATGATGCAGTTCTTGGGAAGATAACTAAATGGCTTGCAAAATTAAACAATACAGATTACTAAAATTTTATACTAAAGAGTTTACTTTTTTAAACCAAAAGAAAAAATAACTTATGGAGAGTTACAAGAAAGGCTTTGTATTAAAACCTGACCCCCTTAAAAAAACCATTCAAGAAATTTGGTGAAACCCTTTTATTGTACATCTGTTTCCCTGTGTCTAATCCACGGGACTTAATCCAAACATAGGTGAATAATGTTGGTCTTTTTCAAGGTCGCAGCTTCTAGTGTTCGGCTGATGCAGGGAACTAAAATACACTTGTGAATGAATGCTATATAATTGATTTAACTAGCATCCAGACACAAACCATATTTAGTATTTGCCTAAATGAAGGAGAAAAAAATTTACATTATTATTTATGATGAAATTATTATCATGAAAGAAATATAAACATAAGGAGTTACACATTGAAAATTTAAACATATGCTAACAAAACCTATATAATTTAGTGTTGGACTTCGTATTTTCTTTCTAAAATTTTTTACTACAATAAATGATGCATTTATAATGTATAATTAACATACAAAAGAATGTACTTTTAAGTGGGTGACCATATATTTTCTACATCAATGCAGTACAGTGTTGAAGAAGCAAAACAATAAAACAAACTTATTCATGTTTATTTTATAGTATTGTTTCAGTCAGTCTTGTAATCGACTCAACTCTTGTAATATGGTGCAAACCACTTAAACGGTTCAGAACTATAAAAATTTAAAACAAGTACTTATTTTTAGGTTACGATATTATGAAGCTCTTGCCTGCCGTGTATGACTAACTACTGATTGAGAGTATATGTAGAGAGTCGCTTTATTCTGGTTTGGTTAAGAGTTGTCGGTAAAGAAAATTTTATACTTATGGTTCTAATGGAGAAATTTTAATCACCACACAAAAATGCAGGACATTATGCAGTATAAATACAAAAAAAACAGGACATTTTACATATTTTAAAGACTCTTTGAAATCGGCAGCACAAAAGCCTAAAAGGCAGTACTGTACTGCGAAATGCAGTAAGTCTGGTCTGACATTTGATTATCAGGTTTTAGATTAGAAGCTATATCCCGTTGGTACGGCTATGGTAAAGAAAAGTAGCAACTAAAAGGACCAAAATAATGAACCGTTATGGCTTATTAAACATTTACTCTGAATACTTCACTTAATAAAAAAAAATTGAAAAAATTGTGCTTCATGGAAAAACAATTACATTCGCGACCGACGGACGTACTAACTTGCTTCTTGCATTTTTAACAGGAACGCGGGATAAAAGATTTTAAACAACAATATAAATTAATCAATTGAGTATTCATAGTTTACAATTTTACAATAATTTTAAAATTAGTATTAAAAAATAAAAACTTACCAGTTTTAAAAGTTTATGCCAGCCACGCACAAACATATGGTTGTTTACTTTAAACTTCAATGAATAAAAATCGCCAACAAATAGCATCGCCAAAAGGAATAGGTTGCTGGAATAATGAATTTGGTAGTTCTCTCAAGCATGCGCAGAAGAGTTTTGCTTTGCCAGGCCGGAAAAATCTCCCATGTCAGTTTCGGAAAACTATCCAATTTTAGGGTTTTCCGATCCCCAGTCTATGAATCTTCACCGTTTAACTGTAGAATTTTATTCATGTACCTTTTCTTCAACACAAAATCAAGCTAAGACATTATAAAAAGCCTAAACATAAGCCGAAAACCATAAAATTAGCACTATCCGAGTGTAACGCTATGCAACTACTGCATTGTTGGTCCTTCAAGGAGTTGCTAAGGCCCGTTGCTAGGGCCCTGAGGGGGAAATTCCGAAGTGTGCTACAGCTCTATTATAACTTTATAAGGATTTGTACGATATATCACATATATTTACTATTTGTCATATTGATGTTTATTTTCATCAACTAAATTATTAATTTGTAATAAGATTGTTACAATAACATCACTGTTTTTTTTTTACATTTTACTTAAGGCTGCAGTTAAATCATTACCAATTTAAGTTATTATAAAAAAATCTATATGCAATAATAAATATTATTTTTTAAGGGTTCTCTTGTCAAAGGTGCTTTTATGGCAACTAGAGCCTTGATTGTGTTTGGCTTGGCTAATCCTCAACCGGAAAAAGTGAGTTACAATTTAACCTTTTTTTTTAATTGCATAAAAATGTATAAAAGTTTTCTTTTTTTTGGCAACTTTAAATTTTAAATAAAAAAATATTAACATATCTGTGTATACCCAGGAATTATAGTAACACGTAACTGTTTCGTTTCACAGTTACTTTTTTTGGTAATGTCAGGTAGCGCTGTTAGATTTCTTAGAAAGCAACTGTACCTTAGTTATTTTTAGTGGTAAGTAAATAACGAAAAATTTAGTAGCTAATTTTAGCTTCCACACTACGTTTATAACCTAAGAAGTGGAAGGTATTTATTATAATCCTTCAGTCCGTCACCCACTTTTATAGCCCCAACTACAAATGCTACGGACAAGTGTGATACGTCAAAAAATTCAGCGCATCGAAATTAGAATACATTGAAAATTTCAGAAAAGAATTCGAAGTACTTCAATTATTTAAAAAAACTTCAAAATTTAATGCTCATTTAAAATGCATAACGAAGCCATTTTTATTAGAATTAAATTGCCATTGCCATTCGCAACACTCGCTCGAGAAACTTTAATTCTTTCAAACAATAAATTAAGATAAATTTATTTTTGCGTCATAAATCAGTTTAAAATGACGTCAAATATAGTTCACAAAGAGATTCTTTGATTGTATGTTGCTATATGAAATGTTTTCCTTTTATTTAAAAGCGAGGAATATTACATATTTATTCTTTAAAATATAAACTATTTTAGCAAACGATGACAAATAATTAATGAATTTTCGAAAGAAAAAAATGAAACTAGCCAAATTTCTCGTGTAAATGTTTAATATAGAATTAATGCTGTGTTTGGCGTGATTTTTCCTGTTAAACACAAATGTTGTGTGGAAGCAGGTTAGGTGACAGATTCTGTTACAAACCTACTTGTTTTTCTATATGTTAGTTATACCTTTGTGATCAATGAACCAGGGTCTTTTAATGTATTTATTGATAGTAGTTGTTTTTTAGTTGCATTGGTAATAATTTTAGGATTATTTTTAAAGAGGTTAAATTTTGTGACTTAACAAAATTATACTCTTGAGTTGCCTATTATTGTGAATGAAACGTATAGCCTGACTTTAATTTTGTCATTTAAAATGAAGAGATTGTTTGTATGACAAATTCCCGTTTTTTTTTTTTTAAACCACATGGTATGGCTGTTATCATTTAGCAAGATTTGTTTTTAAATTCTAACTTTCTTACAGGATCATTTTGTTTTTCATCAATACTCTTCAGCAATTCAAAGTATTGTGGTAAGTTATATTTGTGATGGGTTTTTTTAAATTTCAGAGATTTAAAAAAAAATTCAAGAAGAAGGGGTTAAAGAACATCACACTTCCAGATTTTTAAAATAACATGTTTTGGATTGCATAAATGTGTTCAGATTTCTTAATTCTGTAAATATATTTAAAGTGTAAACATTTAGAATTTGAAGTCGCACGAGATCAGCAGGGTCGCAGCAACACTGGCCATTTTGCCCGCTTATTTGGCCTCCATGCGCGTCCTGTCGTTAGCATTGGAGGTCACGTGATCTGCCAATCTAATACTTTAACTATGATATCTATGAGGATTGCTTAAACTGCAAAATTGTAAAAACTAAATAGAAATGGAAATCCCATGGGTAATTGAAAGTCCTTAAGACTCCTTGATTTTATTTTGAAATAGGAACCTGCATTCAGCCGTTTTGATTGTGCCATTTTTAAATTGTTTTTCAAAGTTCTATTTTAAATATGTACTTTACAGGGTTCGTACGCCTCCTGAATTTCCTAAAAAACTCCTTAATTTCATTTTTATTTTTTAAGGGCCCTTATAACTCTTGAAATTTGTGTTTTATCTCCTGATATTTTCCCCCTCTTGAAAAAATTGACAACATGAATAATTTTTCTCCTTTCTCAGTCAGTTTTCTCCCGTACTTTATCAGGATGTCTACCAGTCGAAAAAGTCATGAAATTAGAACAAAGGTCACGAAAATTTAAAAAATCGCCAAAAAAGGGGTTTGGTTTTTACACCGAAGCCTAAAATTTTCCACAACATTTACACCCCTTGTTTCCTTCATTCTCGGTCTAAGTCACTAGACCAATACAATAATAAACAAACATATTCAAATTTATTTCGCGATACTTCCTGAATTTACATCGCTGCGCTCCTGAAAAACTCCTTAGAAACTCCTGAATTTCACTATCATAGATAGAGTACAAACCCTGGATCAAGGTTGCTGTAACGTATGGTTATGTAATATTACGTAATTGGTTTATTCAGATAAATTAATTACCATAATTAAGTTGTTGTAATAAATTTAAGATTTTGTGAATGTAACTTTTAAAATTGTGTAAAACTGATTTTTTTTCTTTTAGGAATCTAAAGTCAAACCACCCAAAGAGGTGGTAAGTCATTTTGCTGCCGTAAGAGAAGCTATACCAGCTTTAAGTTTCATGACAATAGTAAGTTTTATATTTTCTTTATTATTGGGAGGTTTTAATACAAATTTATGTTTTCAAATTATTAAATTTTTGAAAAATCATGAGTTCTGATAGAAAACCCCACAGTTTCTCCTTCGGTACACACATGATACCTGTATCTCTACGAAGTTTAAATAATTGTAGCAGTCACCACACACACGCGCATCTAAAAACTTTTTTTATGATTCTAAATAACTTTCACCATTTTATTTTATAGCAAACCATTTATTGTTTCTGAGGCTCAGTGGCTTAATGGTAGTGCTTTGCATTGCCACGCCACAGTTCCGGGGATCGAATCCCGGATTGGGCGAGGTTGACCCATCCTTTCATCCCTTAAGTGGGTCGATAAAATGGGTACCAAGCATGCTTGGGAACTAAACACTGTGGGTTCGGCGTGAGCCTGACCACCTAACCGGGACATATGCCTAGCACCCCAGAGTCCTAGGTCACGAAAGTTGTAATGGGCACGGCAGGCCTTGGCCCAGTAATGGGCTGTTGCGCTGAGGAGTTTAGTTTTTTTTATGTTTTCAAAGTTTGATTGTAATGGTAAACGGTTTGGTTTAATGGGGTAAAAGTGGCAGCACTTTTACCATCACACTTAACTAACTTTTATCATTACACTAAATTAAAATGTGTTTTTTTATAGTGTGGTTGTTAGTAATAGTGGGGAGTTCAGTTGTGTAACTTAACCCTCCGAGGGATAAGCAAATTGGGTGAAGTGTAAACTTTTTTACACTGCATGAGACTAAAATTTTAATTTTTAAGTGCACATTTAATTTCTTTACATTTCTAAAATTAATATTTCTGTAACTGGTGATTATAAATTACCCCCCCCCCCCCATATTTTAAATTTTAAAATTTAGTAAAAATTTATAAATTAAGAAAAAAATGTATGTTGCTGAGAAACTTGACAGTCAGGTGACATACTTCTGTATCCGTCAGAAGTTTAAAAGTCCACAACGTGAAAAATAACATATTTCTACAGTTGCATGTCTTACAAATCAAATTCACATAATTATATTTTTTATATACAGAAACCAGCTCCTACCCAATTCATTCGGGACATGATTGACTGCAGCCGTATTCGAACCGGTGTTTGACAGGATTAAACTCGTGTTGTACAAATCAGACGTGTTTCTGAATTACACCTTATGTTAAGCACCATTAACAGATTACTAACAGGTATCTAATTGGTAGTTGTAATCCTCGTTTTTAGAAATTTTTTTGTTAATTATTAAACTCAAGGAGCTGTTTACTGAATTACACCTTTATGTTAAGAAGCACCATTTAACAGGATTTACCTGGAACAAGGTATATTCTTTCAGTAATTTATGGATAGTTCTGTAAAATCTCTCGTTTTTCACGAAATATTTTTGGCTTGTTTGTTATTATATTTATTTAAACTCAAGGAGCTGTTTACTGAATTACACCTTTATGTTAAGAAGCACCATTTAACAGGATTTACCTGGAACAAGGTATATTCTTTCAGTAATTTATGGATAGTTCTGTAAAATCTCTCGTTTTTCACGAAATATTTTTGGCTTGTTTGTTATTATATTTATTTATTTTTAGTCATAATAGTATAAAATAAGAAATGTGTAATATTTTTTTCTTTTTCTAGTCATCAGGCAACTTTACTGCTACCAAAAACCATGAAGTTTTGTTAATACTAAATAATTCTCTTCCGGCTATACTTTATATAAATTTTATTTTCATTCATTTTATTTAAAAATTAAAGTTAATTAGGATTAATTAATGGCATTTTTAAAAATTATTTTTGATTAAAACTACAAAAGAACCATCTGAAAAATGTCTTCAAATGTGTCACTTAGCACCTTCTTCCACTAAAGGAAAGTCCAAATTTGGGACGATTTCAGTGGAAGCGCTTTCAGTGGAAGCGCCCTTAGCATGTTCACCCATTGAAAAAGTGACGAAAGCGTGTGCACCCACCAACTTCATCCAGAAAAAATAAGCTTAACTGAATGATTATTCAAAAATTGAAACCTGTTATGTTTGTAGTGGCCTCAGTAACCCACAGTCTACCAAAAGGATCCTCAAGGTAGAGATGAGTTACCTCGGCTTATAATATACTACTATTAACGTTGTAATTTGGAATAGTGGTAGGAACGTGGCTGTAAATCAACGCCACCTAGTTGTTGATTGCATATTGAGGTTGCGTGTGTGGTGAACCGCCACACCACTTCCCTCCAAAAACAATGAGGTAAGAAACCGTGCGCGAGTTGCTTCGCTGAGCGTTGAGTTGCGTGCCAGCCGTTAAGTTGTGTGCAGCATTGAGTGCATTAGCAGCGAGTAGCAACCGTGGTTGAGCGCATCGTAGCAGGAGTATCTTTGGAGTGGGTGACGATCAGGTCCTCGGGTCACCACTGTAGCGGCCTCAGTAACCCACAGTCTACCAAAAGGATCCTCAAGGTAGTGATGAATTACCTCGGCTTATATACTACTATTAACGTTGTAATTTGGAATAGTGGTAGGAACATGGCTGTAAATCAACGCCACCTAGTTGATTGCATATTGAGGTTGCGTGTGTGGTGAACCGCCACATGTTTAAAGGAGGGAATAACATGATCATTGACACAAAAATCTCAAATTTTTTCAAAAATGTCACTTAGCACGTTCTTCCACTAAGCTCTTCAATTGACCTAGATTTTCAAGAAATGATCTTCCTCTCTCCTACCACAATGCTAAGCAAATCATTAATGCAATATTTAGGACCCACCATCCCGAAACTATTGGGAATGTTACGCAGGGGAAGATTTTGGGTACCTTAATGGATAAACCCATCCCTAGCAACCTACCTAGAGCTGTCGTTGTCGCTAACTTCAGAGTGAAAACTGGTCACGACTACCTTAGGAACATAGATATCATAGTTGAAGTATTAGATTGGCTGATCACGTGACATCCAATGCTAACTACGGGACGCGCATGGAGGGCAAATAAGGGGGCAAAATTGCCAGTGTTGCTGCCACTTTAAGGAGAAAAATACTACGAAAAAATGCCATCTAATTCTAAAAATTACAACAAAAAAATACTAGAAAAGGATTTAAAGTCACTAAAAAGATTCCAAAATGCAGCTAGTATTTTTACGATATTTTTTTAAAATTTTAGAATTAGATGGTATTTTTTCGTAGTACTTTTCTCCTTAAAGTGGCAGCAACACTGGCCATTTTGCCCCCTTATTTGCCCTCCATGCGTGTCCCGTCGTTAGCATTGGATGTCAAGAGATTGGTCTGGCAGACTCTCGAGATTACCTCTTCTGTATGACTGCTGATGTGAGTGGGGACCACTAGCATTTATGTACTGGAGTTTCAGAGGTGGCAGATGCTAATTTTGCTATAAATCATTGTGTGTTTCTGAACTATGATTGGGCTGCCCGTGATTTACTGTTGGCGGTCATGCCTAGATCTGGTGTAGGTTAAAAAAAAAGGTTTTTCAAGTAACTGTTAAACTTGCTTATTATTTGCCCTAATGAAGATATTATTGTATTTAAGCAATGCTAATCAAATTATCCTGCTCTTGGAGTGACAACCAATCGCTGTGTTTTCTAGTTTCCCGCCATGAGTGCTGCTGGCATCCCTCCCCCACCCCCGCCCCCTGCGTTCTGTGATGCCCCAAGTGGAGACAGCCATGCATCCACTGAAGCCTCTCGCAACGCTTTGTTGAGCGACTTGAACAAAGGGAGCGACATTACGAAACGTAAGAACTCTTTTTAAATGACTTTGATGGGGATGATTTTTCAAAGAAACATATCAAACTTTTTGTGCATTAGGGGGGGCCAAAAAAACACTTTTTCGCAAATGCTTAGTAGCACAGAGGTAAAAAGGTGCCAAATGGTCTCAAGCTGACCTATGTAAAATTTTATTGCATTGAGGTAAGTCTTTTTGCCTCCGAATCTGATTTGAAATTCTAAAATTTAGTCTTGAATATATATACATGATATTAAAAAAATTACTGAAAATCAAAATTTTCTTTAAATTGATTCTTGCATTATTGCAATTCAAATATTTGTATAGAAACAACATGTCTGGAAAAGTTTAGAATCTTAAGTTGATAACTTCTGTTATCTTGAAAGAGCATAATTTGTGATAATTGGGCTATGAATGTTGCAATTTCCCCACCCCCTGCATTCTGTGATGCCCCAAGTGGAGACAGCCATGCATCCACTGAAGCCTCTTGCAATGCTGTGTTGAGTGACTTGAACAAAGGGAGCGATATTACAAAACATACAAGTTCTTTTTGGTACTGCTATGATATAATGGCCGGTCTGTTTACTGGTGGCATTTGGCGAGCTTGAAAATTTATCCTAGGGTTGCTGTACCTATCAAATTGTATGAAATCTGAAATGGAATGTTTACCACATTTGTGCATTTTTGTTGCTTGGCAACATAACTCAAATCGCCAAATTGAGACCGATATCCTAGCTGTTCCTTCTTTTTTACCTGACTTTGATGGAGATGACTTTACAACAGGGTTATTACGCATCGAGAATTTTCAGGTAAAACAAGAATGGGCGGAAATGTCGGGGAAAATTGTGGAATTTTGATAATTTATGGGAAAGTCACAGAATTTCATATGGCTGATTTTCGAATTTTTGACGAAACTGTGGCTGAATGCAGGGAAATCAAATTTCTAGTTTCAAGTAGTGAAAAGCAATATAAATATAATAAAAATAAGAAGAAAAAGCTTTTTTGTAAACAGGTAAAATAGTTAGGTAATTTTGTTTTAGATTTTGAGAAGAAACCCTGTTACAAGGAAACTTGTCTAACAACTTAGTTGAAATAGTCATTTTAGATAAAACTTGTTTTATTATTTACATTGAAAGTTCAAAGTTAACACTTAATTTGGTTTTAGTACATTTCAAAGATTACTTTTGGCGAGCTTGAAAATTTATCCTAGGGTTGCTGTACCTATCAAATTGTATGAAATCTGAAATGGAATGTTTACCACATTTGTGCATTTTTGTTGCTTGGCAACATAACTCAAATCGCCAAATTGAGACCGATATCCTAGCTGTTCCTTCTTTTTTACCTGACTTTGATGGAGATGACTTTACAACAGGGTTATTACGCATCGAGAATTTTCAGGTAAAACAAGAATGGGCGGAAATGTCGGGGAAAATTGTGGAATTTTGATAATTTATGGGAAAGTCACAGAATTTCATATGGCTGATTTTCGAATTTTTGACGAAACTGTGACTGAATGCAGGGAAATCAAATTTCTAGTTTCAAGTAGTGAAAAGCAATATAAATATAATAAAAATAAGAAGAAAAAGCTTTTTTGTAAACAGGTAAAATAGTTAGGTAATTTTGTTTTAGATTTTGAGAAGAAACCCTGTTACAAGGAAACTTGTCTAACAACTTAGTTGAAATAGTCATTTTAGATAAAACTTGTTTTATTATTTACATTGAAAGTTCAAAGTTAACACTTAATTTGGTTTTAGTACATTTCAAAGATTACTTTTGGCGAGCTTGAAAATTTATCCTAGGGTTGCTGTACCTATCAAATTGTATGAAATCTGAAATGGAATGTTTACCACATTTGTGCATTTTTGTTGCTTGGCAACATAACTCAAATCGCCAAATTGAGACCGATATCCTAGCTGTTCCTTCTTTTTTACCTGACTTTGATGGAGATGACTTTACAACAGGGTTATTACGCATCGAGAATTTTCAGGTAAAACAAGAATGGGCGGAAATGTCGGGGAAAATTGTGGAATTTTGATAATTTATGGGAAAGTCACAGAATTTCATATGGCTGATTTTCGAATTTTTGACGAAACTGTGACTGAATGCAGGGAAATCAAATTTCTAGTTTCAAGTAGTGAAAAGCAATATAAATATAATAAAAATAAGAAGAAAAAGCTTTTTTGTAAACAGGTAAAATAGTTAGGTAATTTTGTTTTAGATTTTGAGAAGAAACCCTGTTACAAGGAAACTTGTCTAACAACTTAGTTGAAATAGTCATTTTAGATAAAACTTGTTTTATTATTTACATTGAAAGTTCAAAGTTAACACTTAATTTGATTTTAGTACATTTCAAAGATTACTTTTGTATATGTATTTTCGGAAAAATTTCCTGTATCTGCATTTTCTGCGCATTTGCATCTTTACTCTTTTTTAATACAATTATTTTAATTTGTTTCAAATAGTGTTGAAGCCAGTAAAACGTGATGGGTCTGGGGATGGACCAGGCAAGACAATTGCAACCAAAACTGCTGGAGCAGCGAAATCTCCTGTGGCGAAGACTTACCCGCCGAAATTTGTTTTGGAAGGCAGGAAATGGCTTGTCGTAAGTATCGCAACACAGTTAAACCAGGTTATACTAGTATATATAGTCCTTGGGATTGCAACACAAGCCTGCTTCCCCTGCCCCTTTGTGTGGTTTTCCAGGAAACAGAATGATGGGTGCTCTTTTCATTTCCTCCCACCCTACTTGGTTTTGGAGAGCAGTTGCAATTAACCTCACAGCAGAACATCAAACAAGGTAGTTTTAGAACAGCGGCTCTTTCACCATTTCCTGGAAACTCACACAAGGTGGTAGGTGACAAGCTTGCATTGTAATCATATGGACTGTAGTGATATTTAGAAACCAGGCTTTATAAGTGAGAGAAAATGTCCATAACCCAAAATTGCCTATACTGGACTCGGACATTACCCAAGACAAAATTAGTCACAGAAAAAAATGGCCAAAATATCCAGGTAGAAGTTGTATAACAAATTAAATTTCAGTAACACAACTTTAAATTTAGAAGAAAAATGCATAAAAAATTATAATGATTTTTAAAATTTACTTACTTATACCTTTTCACTCCAACATGGAGCATAGGGCCTCCGTCATGGTCCGCCACCTCACCCTGTTGGCAGCAACGGTCTTAATCTCTCCCCATGACTTGTTAAGTTCGTTTACTTCCTTGTTGATTGTTCTACGCCACATTGTTTTTGGCTTCCCTCTTTTTCTTTTGCCTTGCGGATTCCATTCTAAAGCTTCCTTTACTTTGAATTTTTCGGGCTGCCATGCCCGATCCACCGCCATTTTCGTTTTCTAATTTCATATTCTATTGGTTTTTGATTACATGTTTTTAAAATTTATTAAAGCTTTAATATTTATTAAAATTAAAATTGGTTTCATAATATCTGTATATAAATGCCCTTATTTTAGTCATTTAAAAATTCTTTGGGCAAATGTCTGGGCTATTGTCAATTTTTTTGACGCCCAACCCACACCACTATGCTATAGTGTCATTCAAGTCATTGATTTGAATTTTTTGTTTTTTAATTATCTATTAATTTTTTTTAAATATTACCAAGAAAAAATATATGCGACATATCATGGGCCAACATATACCTAGTACCTTTATCTATGGTTAATAAAAAAAGGGAGCATATAAACTGCCAAGAGACATGCTATATTTCTTTAAATAGATGTAATTTAAAATCATTGGTTAGAATCTAAAATCTTTGATTGTAAAGCATAGTTTGTGTCAAAAGAAATAAGTATGAAGTTTTAATTAGAGTGGTTTAGAAAGTATGTCAACTATATTACCTAACTACAATAGTAGGCATTATAAAAGAATATACTTTTGTTTTACTTAAGATGCTAATTGGAATATTTTTTTCAACAACTTTAATGTTTTCCCAACAGGAGCACATAAAGAACAAATACGATCTGGTTATCGAGAATGAAAGTATGTCTGAGTCGGTTGCAATCTACAAAATGGAGAACTCAAGTTTGGAATGCAAAAATAAAATAACAAATTTGACAATTGGTATGTATTTTGCCAACTTACAATTTATATTTTATGGTAATTTTATTCTTTATTTACTAATAAACCAAAATCACTTACTTTTTTCTGCATACTTCAATCCAGTGATTGCTTAAGATAATGCATAACTCCAAACTGAAATTTTTTGCAAATAATTTATAGTAAAAATTATGTCTGTCATTTCTTACAACACTGCTTAAAATAATAATTTGCCTTTATTTTTATATATATTTTTCCTTTAAATAAAGAATTTAAATAACTTGTATTTTAAAAATTGTGTGCCAAATTGTTTTATATATGGGGTTGTTAGAGCGATTTTCGACTGCAAACTTTTAACAATTTTGATTTGCTGTAGTTTAGAAGCTTTGAAGATCGTCGGAGCTCAGCGATTTTAAAACCGCCTAAGTATTGCAATGATTTTCAGATTGCTGGAATTTTGTGTTTTGGGGAATACTCGGAGATGTACAAACAGGATTGCTGTATTTTTCGGATAAAAGCTTATCCAATGTAATAAGCTTTTTAAGAACATCAACAAATAAATTATGGTTTCTGTAAAGTTTACCCGAAACAGCAAAATGAACAGTATTAAGAATATCAACACAATCAATTTCATTATTTAAAACTTTATAAACAAACAAAACACGAAAAAGATCACATCGGGGTTTAAGAGTTGAAACATTAAAAATATCCAGCGGTAGGTAATGGTATTGAATTGTAAACTTGTATGGGTGTGATAAAAAAGAAATATCGTAGGGATCTATTTAGAATTTGTTCAAGAATTAAACTTTTGCTGTATTGTAAAGATTTGAAATTGTGAAATAATAATCTAAATTTGAATGAATTAAGCTAAAGTATAAAAGTTCACAGTTCTCTACAAAATCTTGACAGTCAAAATCCCAAACAAGCCAGAATCCCAATGGCCGAAATCCCATAAGGAACTAAATTGTGATGGTCGAATTCCCAACAAATCAATAAATTAATGCCGTTATGCTTAATTAAGGACAATTTAATTACTTAATTTTGTATTAATATTTTTGCATTTTTGCTATCGGGATTATGTCCCAAAGTTTCAGGGTCCGCTGATTAGTGAATCCTAATCTTTTTTAAGGAAATCAAGCTTTGCATAACGAAGGAGATTATTATTTGTTGTTCAAGAAAAGATTTTAAAATTTTAATTGAAATTTAAGAACTTTTTTTTATTTGTAATGCCTTTATATATAATACTGAATCTCTGAGGGATAAGCAAATAATTGGCTGAAATGAAACTTTTTTCACCATATGAAAATAAGTTTTTAATTGACATTTTAATACCTTCAGATTTTTCAAAATTATATTTCTGTGGGAACTGAGAAGGGAGGAGATGCATGGTTTCAGTCACAAAACTTAAATTATTTAGACAAACAAACAACTACATAAACCACATTTCGGCAGAGAGCTATTCCATCAGCACCTTGCCAAGCGACCGCAGCCGCCGGTCCCTGGTTCAGTTCTAACACAAAAGTGTTTTTCCCAATCGCAAGAGGTTACTGCGCCATATATTGGCATTATACCAGACTACCACATTTCTATAGAATATGATTATAAATGATTCCTCCATATTTAGTCTGACCAGATTTGTTTAATCAGCACCTTGCCAAACGACTGTAGCCGCTGGTCCCCGATTCAGTTCTGACGCAAAACGTTTTTATCCAATCGCAAGAGGTTACAGCGCCATCTATTGGCATTATACCACACGACTACATTTCTGTAGAAGATGATTATAAATGATTCCTCCATATTTAGTCTGACCAGATTTGTTAAAGCGATTAACTTATCAACTATCCCGGTCCCCGATTCAGTTCTGACGCAATAGGACTTTTCCCTTTTGCGTCTAGCTAGGAAGGAGAATCGAGAGGTCTTTGTATATGCGCAGTAGCGCACAAATGAAGCAGGCTAGAGCGGTGCATCTTGGGATACCTCGGTGCCAGTATGTTAAGCGCAGTAGCTCGAAAAACCTGACAGTCCTGCTTCAAATCATCTCAATTGGAGGAGCCCTCTACAGAGCGGTGCATCTGTTGATACCTCGGTGCCAGTATGTTATGCGCAGTAGCTCGAAAAACCTGATAGCCCTGCTTCAATTTCTCTCAACTGGTGGACCTCTCTACACCTCCTTCCAATCTCTATGGTTTTTCCTAATCGCAAGAGGTTACAGCGCCATCTATTGGCATTATACCACACTACCACATTTCTATAGAAGATGATTATAAATGGTTCCTCCATATTATTTAGTCTGACCAGATTTGTTTAAGTGATTAACTTATCAACTATTAAATCCCCATTAAATTTTCATAAATCGTATTTTACTAGTTAGTATTTAAGTTTTTCAGGTATTACTATTTTTACTAGTATTACTATTTAAGTTTTTCAGGTATTACTATTTTTACTAGTATTACTATTTAAGTTTTTTTTGTTTGTAAAAGACTAAAAAAAAATTGAACAAAAACAATTTGCCAAATTTCTGATAGTTGAACAACAAACTAAACTATACTGTGAAATGCAGTATATCTGGTCACTATCCATCCTACACATTTTAAAATTTAGTAAAATTTATAAATTTGTGAATTTGAAAATTAAGTGTTTCTGGAAAATTGAGCAATCAGTTGTCGGGCTTATACGTTTGTATTCTTCAGAGGATTAAAGCTCTGTTATATATGAAGTAGAATAACATCTACTTCACAGGAGAGCATATTATTTCTGTAGTTAACTACAGAAATGAAGATAGTTTGGACGTCCAAGATCTTTTATTATAAAGAAATCATTTAAAGTATTTAACGGGACGGAGTCCGGAGCCGTAGCTCGGCCCGCCAAAAGCACACACAACCTTACATCTTGAAGTCTAATTAAAAAAAGTGTATTTTTAATGGTCATGAGAAGAGTGGATCAGAAGTCAAAACAAAGTCTGCTGCGTCTGTGATTTCTCTGGGAAAGAATGTATGGACGCCTATTAAAACGTGGGAACTGTTCGATGGATCGGCAAGACATTAACTGAGAGTTATTTAAGAAAGAACTGAATATTAGAATATTATAGAGATTTGTGTGGTTAATATTATACTTTATAGAGATTTATACGATATATCACATATATTATGTTTATTTTAGACAGTAGCCGTCAATGTGGAGTGTCCCTCAACTCTGTCATAGCATGTGTGGAGTTGGTTCGCTGTGACAGACTTCAACTTACGTGCAACGGAAAAGTACCATTGATATCGATGGATAACTGCGAATCGGTGCAACTGTTCCTAACTGAACAGTCGAGAGACGTGGAGATCATTTCTGCCAAGTGTAGCTCTTGTAATGTGTGTCTCTTGAATGCTGACGGAAGTTATGTAAGTATGACTGCAAATTATACACAAGGATGGGTGTGTAACAATACATGACTTTCAATTAAAAACTAAACTCCTCTGTGCAACACTGCCGTGGGCAGGTAAACTGCAGTAGCCGCAACAATGAGTTGTACCACTTTTGCTCCGAAATAAAAAAAAATTCCAGTATGTTTTCTTAATTGTTAGAGTAATTGAGTGCTTGCAACAATGGTTCAAGTCATCATGGAAGTTACTGCAGTTTGCCTGTCCACGGCAGAACAGCCAGTTAGTGGGCCAATGCCAGCCGTACCCTTTTCAGCTTTCGTGACCTAGGGCTCTGGACTGCTAGGCATATGTCCCGGTAAGGTGGTCAGCCTCAAGCGGAACCCCCAGTGTTTAGTTCCCAAGCATGCTTGGTTTTCATTTTATCGACCCACTTAGGTGATGAAAGGATGAATCAACTTTGCCCAGTCCGGGACGCGATCCCTAGACCTGTAGTGTGGCAATGAGAAGCACTACCACTAAGCCTTTAAATGTCAATTACCACTCAATAAATCAATGCACATTTAAAGAAAGGTAATTATATACCCTATAAGGTCATTTCAGTAACCTTAAAACCTAAAAAGTCCTATGGCAGAAAAACTCTGTGTGTGCGTTTTTTTCTAAAATCTTATTATGACGTCCAACAGGTATACTTGGAACTCGTGTTCTAAATTTTAAGTCCATAGCTCTTTTGGTTCAAGCTGTAGAATGGTTTTAGAGGGACAGGCATACCAATGTTTAAAAACCACTTTTTTAGAATCAGCGCCCTCCAAAACACAAAATTTCCGATTTTTTTTTTTACTTCTTCACAACTTGTTTCATTACTTTATATTTCATATTATGTAATTTGTAAAAATTTACTTATACAAAGCTTTTAATTAAGGGGGAATGTGCGCGCTGGACCGTGGGTCTCCAAAGCAAAATGCATCAGTGTTAATCCAATGGAGGAAAAAATATTTTCTCTGCCACATTTCTCCGGCTGTATTGAATATTTTTGCAAAAGGATTTTTTTTATGTGATAAATGTAGCTGGCTTACAGGTCCCGAGAATCCCTCTTTTTGAAATGGGTTCGAATATTTTTTTAAATTTTCAATAAATAATTTTATGCGCAATATTCGAAGCAATTTCAAAAAGTGGGAAGATAGAGACCTGTAAGTTATCTACATTTATTACTAAAAAACTAGTAAAAATATTCAATACAGCCGGAGAAATGTGGCAGAGAAAATAGTTTTTTTCCATTGGACTGAGGCACTTGAGTTTGGAGACCAGCGGTCCAGCGCGCCCATTACCCCTTAAATACGACACTGGTTATTTGTAAAAATAAGGTTATTAACTACAGTTTCTTATTGCTAGATTATTTTCTGTGGTTGTTTTGTTATTAACTACAATTATTTAGGAATGAGTATTGCATATTATGTAACCCATGAAGAGGGGGGTATTGCCTCAGAGGTTCTGTCCACACCTTAGTCATCCTATAAATTGATTGTCTGAGGCAAAAAAAATTCTGCTGATAAATAATGCTGTGTACATAGAACTAGTGCATGTTAAAGATGTTGTGTCAGCCAAAGTTGGGTGTCAGCTTAGGTGCCAGCCATAGAGGTAAGAAGGTGTAGAGAGGTCCACCAGTTGAGAGAAATTGAAGCAGGGCTGTCAGGTTTTACGAGCTACTGCGCCTAACATACTGGCACCGAGGTATCCCAAGATGCACCGCTCTAGCCTGCTTCATTTGTGCGCTACTGCGCATATACAAGAACCTCTCTATTCTCCTTCCTAGCTCTATGGTGCCAGCCTTCTCGCTTCACCGTGGTTCTACAATACAAGACCAGTCGCCAATAGCCCTGTGTCCATACTCTTTCTGATTTTAACGCAACTAATAGCCTCTATTCAGCGGCTAATGAAAAAGCAGCGCGTGGTTGGAAGAATAAGTAGCCTAATAGTGATAATGAGAGTAGCAATGATTCACAAATAAACAGTTGACTAAAATCGTGGAAACTTTAATAAAATCTTCTTAAAGTACATATTGTCGACAAAATAAATAATAACAGTCTTACTTTGGAGAAAGGAGTGATTGAACAAGTAGAAAACTTAGTTACTTCATTTTAAAATTAAATAAAAACTAATAAAGTTCCATGTGAACTTTTAAACGCCGCGGGCGAAGAGAGCAAGCGAACAAGAGAAGACGCCCACCACGCGACGAACTCGTAAACAACAACGTGGTCACGTGGTCGGTGCCTTCACCGGGACTGCTCGTGACGTCACGGCGTAAATACCGAACCTACCATCGTGACGTCACAAAAGTAAACAACCGTCGTTGCGGCACAAATTGCGTGATCTAATCCTAACAGCGACTTTTGTTCGATACCCTGTTGTTAGTTTTTTCTGGCAAAAACCACAAAAAGGGGGTAAGAGAAGAAAGTGCTTTTGAATCTTGCGTTTTAATCAGACGGACTATAGCTGTTGAAACAACGTTAGCCATGCAGGAAAAAATTCCAGAACAAAATGATAAACTCCAAAATGTGGATTTGTCACCGTTCATTTGACATAGCATTTTTTTCTAATCCCTTAGCTAATCAATATCCTCTACTTTGAACATAACTGCGTTCATGAAGGCTTTATCAAAAGAATTGAAAAGCTTAGTGGAAGAACGTGCTAAGTGACATTTTTGAAAAAAAAATGAGATTTTTGTGTCACTGAACATATTACTAACTTCTTTAACGATATCAAGTTTCCACTTTTTCATTAACTTTAAGTTTAGCATATTTTTTATGGTTTGCAAGTTCTTTTTTTAACAGATCTGAGTGCAAACTAAAAAATGTAAACCTGATTTTCTCGGTTTCACCTTTTTGTCACTTAGCATGTTCTACCACTAAGCTCTTCAATTGTATAAATTATCGAAACACCTCATTTGTTTTGATTGCCAACTTTTCTTGATAAAATTTTAATTCAATTACATTTTATTTTGTAGAAAGAGGTTGCGATGCAAGAGCAAATCAAGACTGTTTTGGTCGGTGAGCAACTGGTCTCCACTGTAGTTGAAAAGAATTAACTGTTTCGACTTTCATCTATTTATACTGAATTTTGTAATGATCAATCTAAACTTTGAGTGTAATGCTACAATGTAATGTAACTTGCTCATTTCTTCTATTTTTGGCTTCTTTAACTGTGAACCTGTTTCAAATTCCATTACCGGTTACCCTAATTTTTAGTTTTGTGGTTACTTTGATTTATTTTTATCTGATTCTAATGGATTTTAGTTTGTTACTATTGTGTGTGTGTGATTTTGAATCAATAAAAGCTTCCAAAGCTGTTCTATAATGGATTTGTATTGAGTTTGTTTGCTGAGTCTTATATTTGAAATAGTTTAATTTTATAAACAAGTAGATTTGTAACAGAATCTGTCACTTAACCCGCTTCCACACAACAGTTGTATTTAACAGGTAAAAAGGTGCCAAACACAGCATTAATTCTATATTAAACATTTGCGTGCTAAATTTGGCTAGTTTTATTTTATTTCGAAAATTCAATATATATATATAATTATTACTTATCGTTTGCAAAAATTAATTTATATTTCAAAGAATAAATATGTAATATTCCTCACCTTTAAATAGAATGAAAATATTTCATATCAACATACAAAGAATCTCGTAGTGAAATATATTTGACGTCATTTCAAACTGATTGATGTCGCAAAAATAAATTTATTTTAATTTATTGTCTAAAAGAATTAGTTTCTCGAGCGATTGTTGCGAATGGCAATGGTGATTTAATTCTAATAAAAATGGCTTCTTATGCTTTTTTAATGAGCATTCAATTTTGCAGTTTTTTACATAATTGAAGTACTTCGAATTCGAATTCTTTTCTGAAATTTTCACTGTATTCTAATTTCGATGCGCTGAATTTCTTGACGTATCACACTTGTCCGTAGCATTTGTAGTTTGGGCTATGAAAATGGGTGACAGACGGACTGAACGATTATAATACCTTCCACTTTTTACGTTATAAACATAGTGTAGAAGCTAATAAGTAAAATAAAATAGTCTCTTACAACAAAAAAACCTGCATTAGTTTATATGGTGAAAAAAAAAACATTACCCGTGCTAAAACAAAAAAACCCTCATTGAAACAAAGAAAAACTTAGATTATAAGGAAATGCTATTTAATTAGCTGGAGACAAAACAATTTTGAAAGAGTGTTGACAATTTAATATCCTGAAATTGTTGGATTGGAGAGCTATTTATGCAACAATAGGAATGCACCAAATATAACTTTCTTAATGGAGTATATTAAATTAGTTCTCAAATAATTTCCCAAGAGTTTTTACACTCCGACGCAACACTACTAGTACGTGTAGTGTCCCTACTTGTACAGAGAAAGCAAATCTGCATATGCTTCGCAAAATTGGGCAAGACCACTGAACTGAACTGAAACTCTGGAACGAGCATGGAACCGCTCGCTAACAGGGTCTGTGAAGCCCGGCAACCCTGTAAGAGCAACCCAACTTTTGTCGCCAATAATATACTTTACCTGTTAAAATAGGCATTTTAAACCAACTTTTTCAATAAATTTTTTTAAAGAAAATTGATATGTTATTGCTTTAGGAGGTTCTTTATGTAATGAAGTTTCGGAAACATGTACTTTAAAAAAAATGGAATTGCAGGAACCATTTTTAAAACTTAAATTCCTTGGAGTACTATTTTTGGCAAGCGATTTTGACGATCCAATGCAAACTGTCAAGTCAAGTGTCAATTGTGATCGGCGAATTCATGCCAAATGTGGCACATATTCTCCCTAAAGCTGTCGCCAAGTGACCCAAAAATAATCAGTCCGTCCGTCTGTCACCCACTTTCACAAAAAGAACCACAAATCCCACAGACAAGTGGGATACGTCATTTTGAAGCAAAACATCAGATTAGGCTACATTCCAAATTTCATTAAAAAATTTAAATTAGAAGTTTATTTAAAATTTAAATAACTAAATTTTTTTATCTACATTGAAATAACATGCAAATTTCATTTTTATTCATATTTTCACTGTTGCCATCTACAAGTCCCACAGACAAGTGCGATACGTCATTTTGAAGCAAAAAATCAGATTAGGCTGCATTCCAAATTTCATTAAAAAATTTTAATTAGAAGTTTATTTAAAATTTAAATAACTAAAAATTTAATCTACATTGAAATAACATGCAAATTCCATTTTTATTCAATATTTTCACTGTTGCCATTTCGTTAAACGTACGAGAAACTTTATTTGAAATAAAAATAAAAATATTTATTTATGTGTTATAATTCAGTTTGGATGGTTGTAATATCACAATAGAGTTCTTTTGATGGTTTATTATATATGTATGAAGAAAGATGCATAAAGAATTCTAACTTGGCATAAAAAATATGCAAAGTTTCGCTTTTATTTTTAAAGCATCAATTGCACTAATTATATATTTTTCGAACTGTAAATTGATTTAACAAACGATAAATGACTGAATTTTTGAAAGAAATGTAAATGGTAAATTGTGGCGACACAAAGATATTTATTAAAAAAGATTACATTATTATTCTTCGAACTTCAAACAAATTAAGCAAACGATACTGTCTAATTATTAAATCTGAGAAAGAAGATTAATGAAAATAATTAATTTTATCGTTTAAATGTTTAATTACAACTAGTTAAAGGCTCTGATGTTTGGCGAATTTCTTTCTGAGGTGTATAAGTAGTTTGTTTCCTGTTGGAGCACAAATGTTGTGTGGAAGCGGTTTAAGTGACAGATTCTGTAACAAACCTACTTTTATTTTATTTAATCGCGAATTTACGAATTGGTGCAATTTATTAGGATTAGCAAGTGTAGACCATATTTAGAATAAAGTTTATTGAAGGGTTTTTGAGATGAGATATTTTTCACCGAAAATCAACTAGAAATATTTCTAATGGGTTTGTTAACCATTTTTTAAAGTTAGTAAATATCTTTGAGTGCTGAATTACTGTGGTACATTCCGAATTTTTGAAAAATTTAGTTTTTTTATGAGAATTTACTTCCAATTGGTGCAATTGCACCTATGAGGTAATTTTGTAATTTTAATAGATTTCTTATAAACAAGGATTTTAAAAATAATATTTTATTTTTAAACAGTGCAATTCAATAGTTCCAACTTCCTCATATTACTTTTCTTGTAGTGCAAACTAAAAGTACGACTCAAAATTCAAATTAATGTTATTCTATAAATTATATTCTATCTGTTCCTCTTTATAAGAAAAGTTTTCTTATAAAGAGGGTAGCCCAAAACTCAATTTTATTAAGTTGATTTTTTTTACAAAATAAGTATTTTAAAAATAATTTTTATTTAAAAAAAACTTAAACCCTCAATCATGATTTCCCGTATAGTACAAACTTTAGATGAGCTGTACAAACCTAAGGTACAAAATGAAATAAATGTTATTCTTCCATTAGCATGGATAGCAGAATCCAAATGAAACTACTTTAACTAATAGATGGCAGCACGCAATAATGTGGGGAATTTCACGCTAGATGGCGTGGCAAAAACTTGGGGAATAGCACGCTAGATGGCGTGGCAAAAACTTGGAGAATTTCACGCTAGATGGCATGGAAAAAACGATTCTTTATATATATATATATTTCAATATTTTTTGTTTAATTAAGGTTCTTTAATTGTTGATTTGAAGGCAAACATTGCAGCTCTTATTTTGGCCTAGTGGAAAGCGAGCAACATATCAATGAAAGATGACAATACTGCCTTATTTAAGTAAGTGAACTTATTTTAGATATTATGCAAAAGAGAATGAAAAAAACTTTTCAGTGGTTAAGACAGAATATAAGTATTTTTAGGTTTGACTAAAATTAACCAATCTAAAATGTTACTAAACAAAACATGTGTTTGAATTCCTTTTACTTAAAATTACCTAATATAAAATATAAGGTAATTAAAGTATTGTGATGAGATTGAAAATCCGAAATGGAGATTTTGGGTTCTCTACACAATTTGGAGGGTACTGATTTTAAAAAAGTAGTTTTTGATCAATCTTTTGTCTGACAGACTGTCAGTCTGAACCAACTCTCGAACTTAAAGCTCTACAGATTTTAAATTTGGTGAACAGTTTCTTTAGTAATTGCGTCAAATAAAAAAAATTACTTTGGCAAGACCTACAACTTTGTAATTCCATATCATTAGCGGAAGTTTTATGTGTGGTAAATACGTAAACAAGTTTTATATTCAATAATTTTCTAAAATAAAGCTGCATAGCCCATTAACTGCTGAATAAAACAGACCAAAGTATAAATATTTGGCCCACATTTGCGATAATTTAGAACGCAATTCCATCTTATTTGGATTAGCGGCTCAAGAGTTATGATCCGAAATAGATGTTCTCCCATTTTTTCAAAATAGCGGCCAAACGAGTGCGAACCCAACTGAAGTCCTTCTCAAAAAATGATGGCTATGCAATTGTATAAAACCCTGAAGGTTTTATAAATGTTTCGTTAAATCCCACAATTCGCAACTGTGGCGCCATCTGTGTGATTGCAAAATTACTGCCAAGAGCACTGAGCTAAAGTATTCTTTAGCTCAGTGGCCAAGAGGGGGAAAAAAAATTCGTGGGGGCAGACAAGATTTTATCCGGGGGCTACGGGCGGGGCCGCCGCGAATAGGCCCCGCTACGGGACAAGAGTCGCAAGCTTTACCACTGAACCAGGGAATCTTGTCTGCGGAGCGCGATCTAAAGTTCAACTTGAGTTTCTCATTATAAACTACTGATTCTTATAAAAGTCGTCTTTATTAGTTATATTTATTGAAAATGGATAATAAGAAGAGAATAAAAGATATAAAATAAGTAACACAATTATTTTATACTTGCATTTATTTTTTTACACAATGCAATATTTTTCTTGCATACATAATTGAACTCGATAGAATTTTATCATGAATAAAATTAAGACGCTTATTTTTAAATTTTATTTTTATGATAACTTATAGTGTTACAATTTTTAATTTCTTAACTTTTTATACAAATATAATATTCTTAGTAAAATGGTAAATTAGAAAAAAACTAGTTTCAAAGATAACAATTTTTCATATTTTTTAAAGAGAATACTTAAAACTTAATAATTTTCTAAAATATTATTTAATTAATAAAACAAAAAAAAAATTGAGGTACACCTTTTTATGCGCATCATGTGAATCTATTAACAAAAAAACTCTTTTAAATAGATATAATGCATGAAGATGAATACAATTATTTTTTTACATTGTTAGTTAACGAAACTTTGTTCAGTTATACGTTTGTTCTTTTGTACGTTTTTAAAATTATTTACGGTTTAAAATTGAGTAGGATACGAAGGCATTTTACTAACATTTAAAAAGTTTCGTTTTAAAAATTATTGTAATGTTTATTAATCTATTTTTCATTGAAATCTAAATTAAAATATAATTATAACTTTTTAAATTCAATTTGTATGTTTTATTAATACCATTTTTTAAAAAAATATTTTTTATATTTTAAATGAAAAGTTAAATGCTCATATTGTTTTATAAAATATTTTATAAACTACAATATTTTCTGAAATATATATTAAAAATTGTAATTTAAAGATACTTTTATTCAGATATTTTTTTAAATAAAATATTGTATTTAACTTATTCACAATTTTACATTCTTTATATTTCTTGTTTCATATCATAAACATCTTTAATAAAAGTATTTCGACTGTAATTTTTAAAAAACTTTAAATATTATGCTCTTATTTGTCTTTTTATTAATTTATAAATAATAATGCACACGTTTACTGCACACATAATAATTGACGGTCGAATCATCGCGTTTTTTTTGTCTTCCAAACTCGAAGTCCCTTCACGTTTCTCCTCACCCGCCCCGCTTCGTAATACCCCCTCAACCCCCCGCCCCCCCCCCCCCCCTACTTGGCGTGACGTTTCGAAGAGGGGGGAGGTGTGTGTGGAGGGGTGGGTAGGGCCACATTCCAATCCCGTTTTCCGTAGATGGCGCTCACATCTGTCTACAAAACCGGTTGTGAAACCTCTTCTTACCGTAGGTTGAAAAATAAACAACCCTCCTACTTTTAAATAAAATAAACGTATCGGGATAACTATCGAGGATCATTTTCCCCCGTTCTATCTAACAATTCTAATCTAACATTGGAAATGTTAACATTTTCAATGTTTTTCCAGTAAACAATCAACATCATAGTAAAGAGTGTAACATACGTAGTTTTTAAAATTATTCAACACATATTTTAAACAATTTTACTGGTAATAGTAATAAATTGGTTTTGACTTGAGCACGGGAAAACTTAAATAAGGCATTGAGAGGAAAATAACAAATTTCGAACTGATATCACGTGCTGAGGTAAAAGTTGCAATGAAATTTTTTCAAATCCAGATTTAGAGCTATTTATTTTTTTGTGTTTAATCCTTCAAGACCCCGTCAGATGGCGCCGATTTAAGTTTATGAGACTAAATTTTAAGAGTTTAATCGAAAAAGTTGCCTTAAACTGCATCAAATGCCAGCAACTCCTTAAAAACCACGTCATTTTTTATACAAATAACGAATGATACTGTCAGCTGCTTCGGTATCGATATTTTTGAAAAACTTGAACACTCTCTTTTATACCCGCACGATCGTGATTGCTCGGTCGGAAAGGGTTATCTAGTCCCCTAATGAATGTTAGTCCAAAAAACAACTGAAATGCAAGTTTCCAATTACCTATTATGAAATGAAAGGTAATAAAAGAATTGCGGTGAGGATCGAATATCCGAAATGGATATTTTGCGTTTTGTCTTGTGTTTTTGTGAAATATTCAAATTTTTGATCGCGTAAACTGGGAAAAAAAGTTGTTGTCAATCACTTAGACCAGTGGTTCCCAACCTTTTCTGGACCATCGCCTCGTATTTTAGGTTGATTAACATCCATCGCCCCCTTTTAATTTTCATGTTATGTCTAATCATAATTTCAGTTAAAGTGTAACTATAAAACAGTTTTGTAACACTTACTACCGTTTATAAAAACAACCAACGAAGCTTTATCTGGTCACTTTTAAATGAAATAGAAAAAACATAAACACATATTTTTAACATATTTTTAAAGAACAAAAGTGAAATAATTAACTAAGATATTTTTACTGGTTTCTAGAGAATTTAAGAGAGTTT